>CAUYRT010005122.1:0-16878 GCA_963574885.1 Lepilemur ruficaudatus | reverse complement strand
TTTTTAGTAGAGACGGGGTCTCCGTCTTGGTCAGGCTGGTTTCAAACTCCTGTCCTTGAGCGATCCTCCTGCCTCAGCCTCCCAGAGTGCTAGGATTACAGGTGTGAGCCACCATGCCCGGCCTAGACCCTCCTTTCTTATCCTAACTCTACAGCAGTGGTTATCAAAGTGCATATGAGTCACTTGGAGAGTTTGTTAGAACAGCTTTCCTGGGGCCCAGCCTCAGAGGTTTTGGTTGGGGCAGGATCTGTGAATTTAATTTGCATTTCTAACAAGCTCAAGGTGCTGCTGCTGGCCCAGAATCACCTTTTGAGAACCTCTGCTCTGTAGTACCCTTTTGCTTAGCAATCTTATCCCTTCCTCCTGGCTTTGAATACAGTCTAAGGATTAAATGGACAATGTATGTAAGGTACTTGGAACAGTGTCTGGCATATGGGAGACACACAATAAATTGTAGCCATTCTTTTTTATTATCCAATCAGAAGGATTTTTATTACCAAAAGGTCTGGGAGTTAACACCTGCATCAATAAGTACCTGAGGAGTGGCTGTGGACATTGTAGGGGTGTAAGGAGATTGAAAAGTTAATTGGCTGAAGATGAAATTGTGGGCACCACACTTCTGTGTGACAGTCAAGAACTTCCATCAAAAAATAAACACAGTCCCCAATATATGAAGACTGTAGCAAAACAGACAAAAGAACTTTCTATCAGATTAGAGAAGAAATCTGAAACAGAAGTTCAGGAAAAGAAGACATCAATAGGAGACACATAGGAATGTTGCCTGATTGGTAAAATTTTACTCTTTAGTGTATGGGTTCTGGGAGAATTGACAATCCCCAGCTCAGATCCATGAAATCATCAGAACTAACTGTAAGAATTAACTCTTTTTTGTTGTTGTTGTTTAAAGACAGGCCCTTATTCTGTCATCCAGGCTAGAGTTCAATTGTATCATCATAGCTCACTGCAGCCTTGAAATCCTGGGCTCAAGCAATGCTCCTGCCTCAGCCTCCCAAGTAGTTAGGACTACAAGTGCACACCACCATGCCTGGCTAATTTGATTTTTTAATTTTTTGTAGAGACAAGAGGGTCTCACTATGTTGTCCAGGCTGGTCTCAAACTCCTGGCCTCAAGTTATCATCCCACCTCAGCCTCCCGAAATGCTGGGATTACAAGTATGAGCCTCTGCCCTGGCCAAGAATTAACTCCTAAGAACTGAGAAAGAATAATTGTGGTGGAGCATGGGGTTTATGGAGAGAAACAGGACATTTTTAATGCCAAGATTTTGACCCTGCTATTTTTACCCTATTTTTTTTTTTTACCCAGGGACATTTTGGATCTAAGTTTATGAACATAAAAATATCAATCACTATTATACCATATTCATAAATTTTTATTGAGAATGTATTTTCTGGAGACAACTCTGTTAATCTCATTTAATTCTTTGATCAGCTAGCACAGTTAAACAATTTTCTATTTCTTAGATTTTAAAATTTCACTGAAAATAAATAGATAAATAAATAAAATAAAATTTCAGTGAAATTATAATTAATGGAAGTAATAGGATAAATTCTTTTCTGTGAAAATTTTCTATTTTAAATTTATTGATTAGTGTGCCATGTTCAGTATTTCCAGCAAGTCCTGTTTTCCTAACTCAGAGTTAGCAGATCTAACATTTATCATGTGCAGTTTTAGCCATTGTCAATTTTATTTTATTTCTACTAGAAATATTTATTACGAATTGGAAAAAATACTGATAATTTATATTTGATTCTTAATTTATGAGAACAAATCCTTTGAGATGCTCCAGAGGAAAAACATTATCTTGTCATCATCTTCCATTGATCTGTTGCTGTTTTAGCTTTGTCTGTGATACTAAGTGATCATATTTTTGGTAGAGTTAAGAGCAATTGGTTGGATCAAAATGTCCTTGGGTGAGAATATGCCTAGGATTAAAATCTTCACCAGCTTTAAAATTGTGGAGTCAAAATGGCAAAATCAACGCAAACCAAAAATAAGCAAACCAAAAAAGCGCATGTCAATACAATGTTTCATCAGTCCTATGAAATATCACACCTTATTGATACATTCTCTTATTGATGAACTTTCAAGTTTCCAATATTCCTCTCTCTTTCTCTCTCTCTGTCTTTCCACCTCCTCCTGCCTTCCTTCATTTTCCAGTATCAAAGCTGCAATGAACATGCCTCTTTGTAATCACAGGCAAGTATTTTTCTAGAAGAGACACCAAGAAATGGAATTGCTGAGTTAGAAATTTGCGTGAACGAATAAAGGTAGTAGCAACTAATGTTGAAACAGCCAACAGGAACCTAAACCAAATTCTTCATTTCTCAGACATTAATCCTCTTCCCCAAGGTTTCACAGAACAGTTCTCTTAGTGGTAGAACAGGCGTAGAAATGATAGAACAGTTTCGAGGAGCTTTATGAAAACTAACATAGGCTTGCAGCATTGTGGCCGCAGTTTGTGCAGGCTGCTGTTGCCTCTGAGTCTAGTGCTGAGCCTGAAGTCACTGTAGGGCAGCCAGATTGGCAGCTGGGAAGGAAACTGAATATGGACAAGATCAAGGACAAATCGGAACCTGTGGAGACAAACTGTGGCCCACAAGGAACACTGGAACCCATGAGGCAAACTGGAACTTGCCTCTGTCTCTCATCAACTCCAACCTTGATGCTCATACTTTCCTCATGGCACAGGACTCAGAGAAGCCGCAGGAGCTGCAGGACCAGGCGCTGCCCCATGGCGATAAGGTTAGCTGGGAGGTCAGTGACAAGATGTGTGAGCTGCTCCACTGCCTGTTGCCCGGGAAGAGCTTCAGAGTGTGAAAGACTCTGTTTCCAAATCTCTACCTTCCAAATCTCACCCAAAATGTCTCTTATGGCCAAGACTAAACCAGAACTATACAGGGAATAGAATTCTGGGAAATACAGTTCCAGCTTAGCTAACTTGACACAGAGAATGTACCTGCTGTAAAAGTTTTAAGATATGTCTATAAATACTCTGCTATGGGGAAAGTCAGTCACCCTTTTGTGAGGATACTCAAGTTTGCAGAGAAGCCCAGGTGGAGAGAAACCGAACCCTCTCCCCAACAGCCAGCAGCACCTTGGCAGCTGTGTGTGAGAGCCATCTTGGAAGGGTGTTCCCCAATCCCAAGCAAGACTTTGGATGACTCTTCCCTCAGCTGGCATCTTGACTGCAACATTATGAGAGACCCTGAGGCAGAACTGTTTAGCTAAGCTGCTTCTTGACCTTCACAATCCGTAAGATAATAAATGTTTGTTGACTTAAGCTCTGAATTTTAGAGTAATTTGTTGTATAGCAATAAGTAACAAATACACCTAGGTACCAATCATTTAGAGTATTCAAATACTTGAAAAACAAATAGTAAAAATCTCCAGAGTCCATGTATTGGGGTCTTGGAATATGCTCACCAAAACCACCTCAACGTCAAATTGCTGTGGCACCAGCCAGTCCAGTGGCCAGTACAGTGCAAATCCAGCCATTTTGAAATCCACAAAGTGGGCCTCAGGGAAAGGTGGAGTGTAGGCATTTGAAATCCATGAGTCCTAGAATTTTCCTGCAGCCTGGATTTCATTTTGGCTCTGTCCCCCGTACCATCTCCTGGCCTGCCACTCTTGTAGGCTGCTTTTCAGCACAAGATTTTCGGCTTCTCCACAATTCCACCTCTAGGCCCTTGTTGAGCACTCCAAACTCCTCTTCCCTCATTTGCTCTTTGGATAGCTGGATTCTGTAGGTTGAGGCATTTTAGTTTCTCTCAATGCCCATGTCTTACGAAAGATATTTGATCTATCTGGAAATCTGAAGAATAGTTTATTCTTCTCCAACTTAGGGAAAGGGATGTTGAGATAGATGGTCAACTCTATGCACTTACTGGTAAGATCATAGGAGGCATGGCTGCCGTTCCCTGGAGCTTCCTAAAAGCTATCCTTCCTCCTGCTTGCCTGTTGTTTGATGTTGTATTTAAAGAGAAATGTGGAAAGAGACAGATTGACTAGTAGTCGGGGATGGCCTAACAGGATAGGTGGAGTCAGCATAGATCAAGGACTATCCAGTCCTCCACTATGTGATGATAGTAGTTAATATTTATATGAAAAGTATCAAATTGATTTACAAATATAAACTCATTTAATTCTCTCAATGATTCTGAGGTGTAGGTAGGTATTGTAACATTTTATAGGAAAGTCTCAATTTCAAAAATCTTGTTCCAGGCCAGGTGCAGTGGCTTATGCCTGTAATCCTAGCACTCTGGGAGGCCGAGGTGGGAGGATCACTCAAGGTCAGGAGTTTGAAACCAGCCTGAGCAAGAGTGAGACCCCATCTCTACTAAAAATAGAAAGAAATTAATTGGCCAACTAAAAATATATAGAAAAAATTAGCTGGGCATGGTGGTGCATGCTTGTAGTCCCAGCTACTCAGGAGGCTAAGGCAGGAGGATGGCTTGAGCCCAGGAGCTTGAGGTTGCTATGAGCTAGGCTGATACCACGGCACTCTAGCCTGTGCAACAAAGTGAGACTCTGTCTCAAAAAAAAAAAATCTTGTTCCATTATTGTCATTGGCTATCAAAATACTTTAGAAGTTCCAATACTTCAGCATCTGAGCTACATCTCCCAGATTGCCTTTACCATCAGAGAGTGTATCCCAGATAATTTTTATACTATTTATCCTATATTTCAGCTCAGAACATATGGTCATATTAATAGAATGATTTCAGTGTATCTACCCACACATGCCAACTTCTGGTGAATACCCACACTTACAGCCCTGCTGTGCTGGGTGGCTATTTTTGTACCAGGCGATTCCTCCCCTCCACCCCATAACAGCTGATTGGATCAGAAGTGGACTTCTAATCCAAAAACAGTCAATTCATAGGTTGCCAGCTTGTGTCCTGGCTTGAAATGATGGGCTGGGCCCATCATTTTTTGTCTGGGTAAATATGAACCAAGAGACAGGAGGTTTCCTCATTAACTCTGGACTGGGGTGCCCATGATGGCTAAGAGCAACACAAGTAAGCAGAGGAAGCAGGAAGAGGAGATAGGAGAGAATGGAGCATGTACGCAGAGAGAAGTGTAACGAGACAAAGAAAGAGACTGAGAGACTGAGAAAATTGGAGAGGAAAAGACATAGAAAGACACATTGACTTCAAATGATAGAAAAATTGGTTCCCTAGGCACTTTTAAGTTCCTGTGAGCTCCTGCTCAAGTTGAGCTCCTATCTTTTAATTCACATAAGATTAGATAAACATCCTTCTCCTGCAGCAAATTTGGATAAGTATCTGTTCCTTGACAACAAAAGAGCCCGATGAAAATAGGTTCTAATATTCATACTTAATTAGATTTTAGGAGAGACTAGATTGGCCAGTCAAAATCATAACAGACAGATAAAGTAAACACTAATAGATTAATTTTCAAAGAGAAATGTACTTTTTCAGAAGTCTGGAATATTCCGAGTTGAGTGCTCAGAGCATTTTCTGACCTTTAAGAACATTTCATTGAAACCAACTGATATGTCAAGCAAGACCGCTTGGTGAGCCTGGATCCTAGCAAAAGGGAGATCATGTGTAGAACTATTCTCAACAAGCTGTGGAGTGCAATGCGTGACTCATCTCTGTCATGGGAATGGATCTCCTTGCACTTGGGGAAGGCACAAGCCACGTGGATGCGTTGTCTATGGTTTTCTTTTACTGGACTCTGTGTAGACCCTGCCCTTTTTTTTTTTTAATTTTCTTTCTACAGGTAAGTTATAATGGCTTTATTATTGGTAATAAAATAATAGCTCACATTTATTATTTCTATGTAACTTGCCCTGTGCTAACCCCTTTACATAAAACATTTCATTGAATCCTCACACCTCCTATTAAGTAGGTACTGTTACTCCTCTTTACAGATACGATTAGGGCAAGTCAAAAAGTTTGTCCAAGGTAGCTTGCTGTAGTAAGTCAGGGAACAAGGAGAGAGCCGGCAAGGAAGCAACTACATTACAGGTCTGAGTAGTTACCCTGCCACATTAGTTGTGAGGATAGTCTACTCTCTTAATTTGAAGAGGAGACACATGATTAAATATGAGTTTTCCATGTCTCCTTAGCATTTCTACATGTGGCTCATGTCATTATTTTAAGTCAATAATAATATCACTGAGCATTTATTGAAGTCAAGACTATAAGCTTTCATGTACCCAGCCAGGTAGGCATCATCACGCCCACCTTAGAAAATGAGAAAACTGAGATTCAGGAGGTTAATTTAGTTGACATAAATCTAGTAGTTTTCTCACACTGTACCATTTATCAATCAAATTTTCAGTCTCAATTGATCTAATTTTATACCCCAATATTTTTCCCTTAACCATATCCTCATTTAAGAAGGAAATTTTCGTGGACTTACAATGTGGCACTAAGTGGAAAACAAGTGGAAATGGTGTCCAGCCTTGGCGTCCAGTGTGGTGAGTATCATAGTTTGTTTCCCAAAACACTGTAGCAACTCCCTCAGCAGTTTCTAGGCTCTCTGGACAATTTCAAAGCCACTTGGACACCAGACAAATTATTGTTAACGTAATGAATGAGGACCAGTATAGCTCTTAGTCTAGGGTCTTTATTTTTATTAGTGCTTTTGCCCCCAATTGCTTTAGGGGGCAGAATTGAGTGTTTCTTTGTATATACTCAAAGACCTGGATCAGCCTTTATTTTAGGGCTGTGGGTGGTAGGAGGTAGTAGGGCTGATGGGAGCCAGTAGGGCAGGCAGTGGTCTCAAAAATGTTCAAGTAATCAAAACCCAGAAAATAGCAAGTGTTCATAAGGTTATGGAGGACTTGGAACCCTCAAACATTGCTGGTGGGTATATAAAATGATTCATTAAGCTGCTCTAGAAAACTTTTTGATAGTCTCTCAAAAAGTTAAACATAGAATTATCATATGACCCAGCAATTCCACTCCTAGGTGCATATCTGGAAGAATTAGAAATAAGTACTCTCAGACCTATACATGTATAGGTGTGTTCAGAGCAGCACTGTTAACAATAGCCGAAAGGTGGAAATAACTCAAATACCATCAATGATGAATGAATAAACAAACTGTGATATATACATACAATGGGATGTCATTCAGCCATAAAAAGGAATGAAGTACTGATCCTTGCCACAACATGGATAAACCTTGAAAACAGGCTAAGTCAAAGCACATAGACACAAAAGGCCACATATTATATGATTCCATTTTTATGAAGTATCAGATAAAGGAAAATACATAGAGACAAAATAGACCAGCGGTTGCTGGGGTCTGGGGAAAGGAGGGACTGGGGATATACTGCTTAATGAGTGCAGGATTTCCCTTCGGAGTGATGGAAGTTTCAGAACTAGATGGAGGTGTTGGTTGCTCAACATTATGAATGTAATAAATAACACTGAATTGTTCCCTTTAAACTGGTTTATTTTATGTTATGTAAATTTCACCTTAGTTAAAAAAAAAAGTTAAACAGACCTCCCTGCCCTTCTCTGGGCTTGGAATCTTCCCAGTAGATCCAGGGCAAAAGAAACATCCAGCCACCATGCTTACGGAAAAAGCAAAAAAGGGTCCCTTGTCCTGACAGTTGTTTGATCTTTTGTGCATTCACTTACGCACTAATTCCCACCGAGTTAGCGCTCAATGTCTGAGCCAGGTCCCGGGCTCTAGAGGGCACAGTCCCGGCCCCGGGGAAGCGCACAACCTAGGGGGAGGCACATTCCGCAAATTTAAAAACAAAACAAAAGTCTGTGATAAACTCAGCACAGGGGGCTTGGCTGTCCCAAATATCAGAGTCCCAAAAGAAAAGGGCCTATTTCAGTCAGGGGGCTTGGGCAGAACTAACTCGTGTCCTTGGCCGCCAAATCTCTTGTGACAAATGAATTCTTTTGTTGTTGTTCGTAGAAATAAAACACAGTTTTTCGGGCCCTTTCCGGAGCTCCTCGGCCAAGGTGGGAAGAGGGAACGAAATCAGCACGAGGATGCCAGTCGGGGGACGTCAGCTGCGGGGTCAGCGCGGACGGGCTGGTGGGCGGGAGACACCCGGCGCCCCGCCCCAGGCCCCCCGGGAGCCCGGCGGCCGCAGCTCGGGGAAGTGGGCACTGCGCGGGGCCGCGCTCCCGCGCTCCTCCGCGCCGACCCACCGGCAGGCGGCGGGCGGTGGCTCTGGGGCTTTGTGGCCGCGGCGCGCGCGGCGGGGCCTGGCCGGCCGGGGGCGCGCCACCGCCGCCGCCCGGCGCTCCGGAGCCCGCGGCCCTTCCGGCCGCCCCGCCTGCGAGAGGAGCCGAGGCCGCCCGCGCTCGCGCCTCGCCGGCCCCTCCCCCGGTCGCCGCGGCAGCCGCGCCGCCGCTGCAGGTAGGAGGCTCCCGTGCCGGGCGGGCCGCAGCGGGGCGGGGGCGCGGGAAGGGGCGCGGGCCGGGCGTGCGGGGGCCGCGGGCCGGCATGGCGGGCGTCCGGGCCGAGCCGCTGCGACCCTCGCTCTGCAGGCTGGGCGCCGGGCGGCCGCCCGCGCGCGCCGCGATGGGACTCGGTGAGTAGGGCCGGCCTGCTGCGAACAAAACCCCAGGGCGCGGGCCTCGGGGAGACTCAGTGGCGCACCGAGGCGCGGGGCGGGTGGGCTCTGCACCGCCGGGCCGGGGGAGCCGCTTGGGAGGGATCCGTGTGACCCTCAGTGCCGCGGTCTTCCCGTCTCGGAGTCCCCACTGTGTGCCCGGCACTGTGCTCCGCGCTTTTCTATACTTGTCTCTTTTAAGACCCCCATTGCCCGTCCAGGGGTGTAAATGGGATGGGTCCCCTACTTGGAGGATGGAGGCCGAGCATCACATCCCTGCCCGACTGACCTTGGGAAGGCGCCTTTGCTCCACGCCTGGGCTGCTGTTTGTGTAAATAGGGGGCTTTGTGGGGCGGGGGAGGCGTGGAGTAGTACACCCGCTGGTACTGTTGTGAAAGAAAATGTATGTAATGATAATAGCCAAATTTTGAGCACTTTGTAGCAGGCCCTTGGTACTAAACCGTTGGCGTGAATTATCGTTAAATCATCGCACTGGTGCTGTGAGGTAGCTACTGTAAATTGTATGAATAATCATTATTTAGGAGTAGAGAGCAGTGAAGAATTTAGTCTCTGTATTCTGATTCAGGAGATTGGGTGTTTCTTAGGTGTGATAACATTTAAAATTACAAATGTTCCTGCGGTACTAAGGAGAGTGGTTATAGGATGCAGGGAGATATTTGTCGTCACACATTTAAAGCTGGAGGTACGATAATATCAGGGCCGGGGGGTGTGCAATTTCAGTGTGTCAGAAAAGACGGTTGTGTTTCCAAGAAAATTGAATATTAATACAAAAACATAGTCCCTGAGTTAGGATTGAAGGTTGTTGTAGGAGGCTGGGGCCAGAGAGACAAGTGGTGGACTACGGGGAGAGGAAAGATTCTGAAGCCCTGGAATAAGATGTAGAAGAAGGGACCTGGGTTCACACCCCACCCCAGCAGCATTCTGGACCGAAATTCCATCCTTCTCTTAGAGACCAGGCTGGGGCTTGAGGGATCCTGGGAGGTCTCTTCTGACTCCCAGGCCACACCAAAAGTATTCAGCTGAGTTAGGGCCTGGGTAATTTGGCCTCCTAAAATGTCATTATCCCTTCTCATGATGCCTGGAAGTCTTCTAATGTGTTTCAGAAGATGGGGATGCTGGCCAGCCCTAAAGGTTGATAAGATGCTTAAATACAAAGGCCTTACTGATGTAGTGGAGGAGTGTGTTTTGAACACTGTTCACTTGGTTAGAGAAGCAGTGGGCCCCAGGAGATTATTTTGGGTTTCAGTTAGGCATAGGGAGAACTGGAAGGCTTTGGACCCTGGAGAAGGAAGAGAAAGGCGGAGAAGGCACAGGGACTGCACCTAGGGTAAAACACAGTGGAAAGAGGAGTTGTGGACTTCACCCCACCATCTGTGGAATGCCTAACAGACTGTTCAGTTCTCTGCGACCAAGGAGGCACCCTTTCTTCTACAGATTTGTACTTACGTGCTATGGAAGGCCAGGGGCTTCCTCAGGAACACCTTTATCCTAAGCAGAAAAGGCTTCTTTCGAGAAGGATGTTGTGTTGGGTTTGGTTTTTTTCTCTTTTTTTTTTGAGACAGAGTCTTACTCTGTTGCCCAGGCTAGAGTGCCGTGGCATCAGCCTAGCTCACAGCAACCTCAAACTCCTGGGCTCAAGCGATCCTCCTGCCTCAGCCTTCGAGTAGCTGGGACTACAGGCATGTGCCACCATGTCCGGCTAATTTTTTCTACGTATTTTTAGTTGGCCAATTAATTTCCTTCTATTTTTTAGTAGAGACAGGGTCTTGCTCTTGCTTAGGCTGGTTTCAAACTCCTAACCTTGAGCGATCCTCCCTCCTCGGCCTCCCAGAGTGCTAGGATTACAGGTGTTAGCCACCACGCCCAGCCTGGTTTTGTTTTTAACCAGGTTTTGAAGCAGCAGGTATTTGGGTACATAGTGATGGTGACAGTAGGGAACACAATACATGGTGGAAAGGGCTGTTGCTTTGGAGAGATAGACAGTTCTGGGTTCCCATCTTAGCTCTGCAATTTCTTAGCTTTGTAATTTTTTTGTGAGTATAAAATGTTTTTTCACATACCTGGCAGGGAGCTGAGCAAGTGCTAGTACCATTTTCCCTGTCCATGATAACATTCATTCAACAAATGTCTGCTGAGCACCAGTTGTGTGCTGAGTCATATGCTACATGCTGGGGATACAGAGATGAGTCAGAAATTATGTATTCCCTTGGGAATTTCCCAATCCAGTGAGGGAGAGGGACACAGAGCAAATTATAAAAAATACAGGAAGTGCTGCAGTACAGTCATATACAGCTGGCAGCAAGCTCATAGAAGAGTAACTCATTCTGGATAGAGAACTCAGGGCCAATCTACCTCTATTCTAACAAGATGAGTATGAGACCTTATGACAGGTTTTGAATGCTCCATTACTTCCTAACTTTGATCTCTTTTTTTTTTTTTTTTTTTTGAGAAAGATTCTCACTCTGTTGCCCGGGCTAGAGTGTGTGCCGTGGCGTCAGCCAAGCTCACAGCAACCTCAAACTCCTGGGCTCAAGCAATACTTCTGCCTCAGCCTCCCAAGCAGCTGGGACTACAGGCATGCGCCACCATGCCCGACTAATTTTTTGTATATATTTTTTTTAGTTGGCCAATTAATTTCTTTCTATTTATAGTAGAGATGGGGTCTCTCTCTTGCTCAGGCTGGTTTCGAACTCCTGACCTTAAGCGATCCGCCCACCTTGGCCTCCCAGGGTGCTAGGATTACAGGCGTGAGCCACCGCGCCCGGCCTCTAACTTTGATCTCTTTTACCCTTGTCTTTGCCCTGATATTCTCTCTCTTAAAAAAAAATTAGTTGCAGTGTATGTGTCATTTGTAAGCTGCTTCAAACCCATTTTAGAAGGAAGCTGTTATAAATAAAATAAATAGACTGGGCGTTAGTTGAGGAAGGCTTCACAAAAATTACATGGGAGTTGGGCCTTGAAGGATGAAAATGGGCCCTTGGTGGACCTTCGGGGAAGGGATTCCAGCCAGAGGAGGCCCTGTGTACTCAGAGGCATGTGGACACAGCTGATTCGAGGGCATGGAGGTGAGTTTGGCCTGGTTAGGTTGCAGATTACATGGAGAGGGTCATGGGGTGGTGGGCGTGTATGTGGATGCAAGTGCTGTGTTCAGGACCAGACCCAGAAAGGCCCTGAAGGCCATGTGAGGAGTTTGAACTTTTATCACTTAGGCAGTGGGAGAGATGTGAGTGGCTTGTGTGATCAGTGTGTTTCTGGATGCCTCCTGTGGTGGTGTGGAAGAGGGACTGGAAGATTGAGAATCCACTTTAGAGATTAGGATCTGAACTCAAAATAGGCAGTGAGAATGGGAGAAGAGGCGATGGATATTGAGGTAAAACGTGTCATAGGTCTTGTTGACTGGCTGCATGTGATTGAAGAGCATATGGATGTTTGTGCTTTGGGAAGCCAAGTTGATGTGGCTTGACATCGAAATCAGGAGATTTGGGGGTGAGGGAATAATTAGTTAGTGGCTATGGAGAACTGGAGCTTTCTAGGTGTCCACGGTGGACAGCTAGATAGATGTGGCCGGTAGACAATTGGAAATACATTTGATGCTAAGGAGAGAGGCTGGGGCCTGGGAGAGAGGTTCTCCTGGCACTCCCACTTTTTTTTTTTTTAACAAACACTTACTGAGCATCTACAGCGTGCTAAAGATACAAATAAAATGTAGTTCCAAACCTCAGGAGCCCACCGTCAGATAGGGGAGATCCTTAAGGACATGAATAGATCTCAGTGCAGAGTAATTCTCAGAGTGCTGCAGTAAGAGGTAAATACTTGGTACCCTTGCTCTAGAGCAGATTTAAGAGCTGATGTTTGTAGCTGAAGTGGTGGGAGTGGAGGAGAGTGTACTCAGTTGACGAGAAGCAGGCTGGAGTGGGAACAGCTACAGAAGGGGATCTTCTGTATTTCGCAAGTGCTTTCTGTGGAGGGTACTTTAATAATGACACCAAAGGCATTGGTTTAGGATGGAGCTGTGGGGGAGGGGAAGGAAGGAGTCAGGCTTTTAAGAACCCTCATCTGGGCTTTATGGAGAGAACTGTGAGGGTGGGAGAGTGGGGGTGGGGGCGGCCTTTGCCTTAAACACAAGGCTGGCTCTGCACACAGGCACACTCAGGCACAGATGGTGAAAATAAACATTTCCAAGTTACATGACCACATGGAGTGGGTGGGGAGGGAACACGTTAGAGGAAGCAAGTGTGGTGCTAGGTTTAAGACTGGAAAGCCCTCCAAAAGGAAAGAAAGAAGGCAGAGAGCGCATGGGTGAGTGGCTGTCCTGGGCAGACAGGTCTGAACATGTAATGTCTGAACATGTACTCTTACTTCTGCATAAAATGAAATTGTGAAGGCATCATAGTTGGAGTGAGGCTTTTAAAACATTGGCATTTCTACCTCCTTTTGGACTGTAATGGAATTTGCAAGCAGCAGCTAGGAAATGATTATTTTATGATAAATCCTTTAAAAAAGGAGAAATTTAAAATAGTAGAACATCTAGCAATAATTAGTGAAAACAAAAATGCAAATGGCAAGCAGGTTAGTTTCAACATATATTCCACAAATATGTATTAAGTGCTTGCTGTGGACTAGTCACTCTTCAAGGAGCTGTAGTCAACAGGAGATCAGATCATCTGCTTTAGCCATTTCACCTGGAACTGCTTAACTTGCAGAGTTAAACCTGTGTGTGGGCCTTAAACAAAATAGCAAGATCATCTAAAATGCTGAGATCACTTTGTTGTAATGTTCTCTTTCATTGGCCAGTAGCTCCACTAGGCTCATAAATAATCAGAAAATACCATCTATGTGTCTTTGGCAGTGAACTGTGCAAATTAGGTTGCAGATAAACCATTTTAATGGCAGTGCTAACAGGGACTGCCAGCACTGGATGGGACTTTAGAGAACACCCACTTTGACTTTGTAATTTAGAGATGAGGAATTGACAGGAAAGAGGATGGCCATAGTGTCGCAAAATGAGTGACAGAGTTGAGAAGAGTGCCCTTGAGTTTTCAGATATGTCATGGAGAGGCTTGAGGGTATCTAACAGAAAGGGCATCTTGATGGGGAGAGGCCTCCAAAAGAGGAGATATGGGGGGAGGGGTTGAAAGCAGATGATGGAGTTTTGCTTTTAGACCCTCCTTTGTTCCTGGGGCTCTGCAAACCCCCTGTTTTGCTCTGAGCCTCAGTTTCCTCAACTGTAAAGTGAGCAGATTGGACCAAGGTCCTTATTCAGTTTAAAAGAAAGGTTATTTTTGAGATGTTGAGTCAGGAGACAGGTGACAGACCAGGGTAGGAAATAGCCTTTATCTCTTTAAAACAAACTGATTCTTCATAATTGTTTTGGGGGGTAGGATGCCACATTGCCTTTAGCTCACCCACTTCTGTGTATGTTAAGTATTTCCCAACTTGTGGTCCTCCTTTGTCTTAATGCTAATTTGAATTGCAATCTATTCTAGTAGGAATCAAGGTTACTGTTCTAGATCCCTCCAATCATGGAGTAGTTTCCCTAGGCTCATCTCTGTCACTGTGCTTATCACACTGCCTTGTCCACAGTCTGTCCCACGTACACACATTGCATTGTTCTCACAGGATTGTGATCTACTCGATGTTAAGGAATACCGTTCTCTCTGATGCTTGCACAGAGTAGGCACTCAATTAATCCTCATGTATCCTCATTGCCTACCTTTTCTTTTGCTCTGCTGCCCTAGTGTGGACACACACGTCCTGGTCATTTCTTTCTTTGAAACAGGAGGTGTGTAACTCCTCCTTTCGAGTGACATTGTCCCCACTTGGAGTCCACAGGCCCTTTCTTATCAATTATTTATATGAATGAACTCCTTCAGCTCTCTCTGTTCATATCCTATACATTCTTAAAGATCTGGCTCAAATGTCTTCTTGTTTTTAAAGAATGCAAATTAGCCTCCTCCTTTCTCTGAACACCCAAGGTGCTTTGTCCTCTATTATGGTGTCTGTTTCAGTGTGCTTCTTGTTTTAGTTGTCAGTTTATGCATGTCAGCGCCCTTCAAAGGCTGTAGGGTTCAGCTTGTCTTTGTATCTCCCATATACTTTAGAGCTGTGTTGAGCCTTTGGCAGGAGTTTGAATTGTGTGTATATGAAATAAAGAGCCAATGAGTATTTGAGCATATACATGGAAGCAGTTTAATATGGGTAGGAAAGATGGAAAGAACTAAAATTTATTGACGGTCTAGCCTGTGTGTTTTTTTTTTTTTTTTTATATACGGGATCTTTGTTACCCAGGATGGAGTGCAGTGGCACAATCATAGGTCACTGCAACCTCTGACTCCTGGGCTTAAGCGATCCTCCTGTTTCAGTTTCCTGAGTAGCCGGGACTGCAGGCGTGCACCACCATACCTAGCTAATTTTTAAACTTTTTGTAGAGATAGGGTCTTGCTCTATTGCCCAGGCTGGTCTTGAACTCCTGGTCTCAAGCAACCCTCCCAAAATGCTGAGATTACAGGCATGAGTCACTGTGCCCAGCTAGTCTGTGCTTCTTTATTCACATTGTAAGACTGTTGTGTAGGGGAAATAAGATAGGGTGGGGGGGTATTAACCCCATTTCTCCAATGAAGCATTAGAGGTTAATTGCCTAAAGTCACACAGCTTGGTGAGTGCTAAACTCAGGATCTGAGCCCAGGTTTTCTGCATCCAGTGTCTTCATTCATTTCACAGCAGTCCATTAATATCCTGACATCTGTCAGTTTTCAGAGCCACAGCTCTTCAGTCATGGTGCCCATTCTGAGTATTAACTTCAGAGAACTCCCATTCCATAAAGGGATCACACCTGTATTAAATGTTTACTGAGGGCCCCCTATGTTGATGGTCACTGGGCTGCGTGTTGGGCTACGAGCATGTGTTAAGAACAGGAAGCACACTGTCCAGGAGCACAGCAGACACAAAAGGTGATCACTTATGAGCAGAGCTGGGGGGAGGGAAGTCTAGTCCGTCTGTAATAAAAGCTGATGCCGCAGAGAGAGCTTGTTATGTTATCATCTATAATCAGTTGTGAACATTGCTGTATAGTTTTAAGCTAGAATGTGCTTTCTAGCCTAGAAGTTTCTATTAATAAGCTCTGCTGGGGAGATCCCTTACTTTGGGAATTGTTCATTTACATGCCCAAGCAGAATGTCAGCATTCCCCTGAGGCTGAGCATTCCCCATTTTAAAGCTCCATAAGATTTCTCCAGTTACTTTCCAAACATACAGTCTTACCAAATTAACAGGATAAATTACTGTAGAGCTCTGGTTAGAGTGAGAGGTGTACGCCTTGCTGGGGGACTGTGAACCCTAGGTTTGAGAGAAAGAGGGAGGAGGTGATGGAGCCAGGGGAAGAGCCAACAAATAGAGGTGGACAGAAATAGGCACAGCTCCACCTCTGTTGCCCTAACCTAGGACCTTCCCTGCTGACATTTAGGGTGCTAATGGCTGTAATTGAGCAGGGGAATAGAGGTTGTCACTAGGTCTGAAAGAAGAGTGCTAAGCACAGCAGAGAGGAGCATGGGCACTGGAGTCAGACCTGGGTAAGTCAGACCACTGAGTATTCCTGTGACCACAGTAATACTGAGCCACAGTTTTCTTATCTGGGAAATGGGAATAATAATTAGTTTAGTGGACATAAACAGCCTACTTCATGAGGTTGTTGGAAATCCACAGGGAACCTCTAGGGTACAGTGGCTCATACCAGAATCCCTTTGTAGCCCTGCAGAACGCAACCACAAGGCCCAGGGGGAGGCCTGCTGTTCTACGAAATTAAGCAAAGTAAATTGGTAACTCTGGGTTTACTTAGCTAGTGATTAAATAACAGTTTAGTTAATAGGCTGTTAATGGTCCCCAGGTGTTGGTAATTCTGAGTATTTGCTTTTGAGAGCAGTTGTATAATTTCTTCTGGTACTTTAATATTTTTTTTTCCACAGAAAATATTGAAGTGTAACAAATGATGCTCTCAGGGGCTATTTTTGGGAGGATTAATGATATAGTGCATATTAAACATTTGGTATAGTGTCTAACCCACAATAAGGGCTCAATGAAAGCTATCTGCTATTATGTTACTGCTATTATTACTTTGAGACTCAACTGGCCCCATTTAGACCAAGATCCTTTGTGAAACTTAGACTCCCCACAAATCCACCACCACCTGGTGGCACCTAGTGGTACTGCACACATTGTGAGCAAGAATTATTAAATTGCTTGGAATTAATTCCGTGTAATTTCAATCCCACCAAGTATCACAGGGACT
>CAUYRT010005121.1:0-35835 GCA_963574885.1 Lepilemur ruficaudatus | reverse complement strand
TTTTTTTTTTTTGAGACAGAGTCTCACTCTGTTGCCCGGGCTGTAGAGTGCCGTGGCATCAGCCTAGCTCACAGCAACCTCAAACTCCTGGGCTCAAGCGATCCTTCTGCCTCAGCCTCGCGAGTAGCTGAGACTACAGGCATGCGCCACCATGCCTGGCTAATTTTTTTCTATATATTTTTAGTTTTCCAATTAATTTCTTTCTATTTATAGTAGAGACAGGGTCTCGCTCTTGCTCAGGCTGGTCTCGAACTCCTGACCTTGAGCTATCCACCCTCCTCGGCCTCCCAGAGTGCTAGGATTACAGGCATGAGCCACCGTGCCCAGCCTTCAGCATAATATCTTTGGTTTCTCCCTCTGCCCAAGCAGGAGATCCACACCCGAGTGCACCTGGGGAAGACACAGCTGTCTCAAACTATATCTCCTTGCTTTAGCCAAGTGCAGCCCATGGGTTTGTGTTTGCATCTCACAAGGGAGTCATTCTCCACCAAGCCCAGTTGCACACACAGAGGTCATCTGGAAGGAGGAGGGCATTTTAAAAGCAGATGCCTGAGTGTGCCACCCTGATTCTGATTCAGGTGGTCTGGATGGGACACCTCATGTCACCCAGTCACCCCTGCTGCGAATTGTAGAGCAGCAAAGGGGAGACAGCCTTGGTTTGCATTCGGAAAGTGCTAACAGCAGGACCCTGTCCTGCCATTTACTAACCCTCAAACAATGGGCAAGTTAACTGCCTCTCTGAGCCCTACTTTCCTCACCTGTAAAATGGGAGTGATAACCTCTTGTTTGCAGGGATGCTGTGAGGATTAAATGAGATAAGGCAGACAAAATTCTGGTCCTAGCAAGTGCGTAAAATTCTTAGATACAAGTTCTACAGAAGACGGCCAAGGGGCATCTATTATTCATCCCTGCAGAAGTGAACCTTGCTTTGTTCCTGACTAACTTGTTTTATAAATGCCACCATTCATTCCATGCTTCACCAAGGAAGAGCCGTTTGTCAGGATGCTTAAGAAATTCCTCTTAATATTATCGTAATGTGAAAGGATATTTTTTAGAAGTTAGTGTGCGCCATGCTCAGATAGCATGAAGTACAATAGAGACATGCATATGCAAATGAACCTTGTAAAAAAGGTGCTCCAAAGACACCATCTGAATAATGAATGTGAGAATGTTGGTTACCCAAGCACCAAAACTTGTCTCAGAAACTTCAAACATTTGTTTTCGATATTATTGATATTATATGAAAGAAAAGGTCACAGGTGAAATGTAAAGAGATTTTACTATTTGAAACTGTGTTGCAAGAACAGCCTCCCTCTAGGATAAGAATATCTAGAAGGGTTTAAATGTCACTAACGGCCTCAAAATTATTGCAGTGGATTTGCAGAAAAAAAGAGATATAAAGGGCCCTTTTCATTAAAAATGTTCTTTGGTTTCAGTTGTAGCTTTGGTGGCGTTATTGGCGAGGGAAGGGTTGTAGGGGAACGTGCTCAGATGGTGGTAGGGACAAGTTGGAGAAGGCACTTGGGGCAGTTTGCACGTGAAAGGACATTCCCCTCAAAGAGGAAGCTGGGACCAGCTGGCTGAGCTCAGAGGAGTAATTCCGTTAATTTCTGGAAAGAAAGGTTGAGAAGGATACATTGGAACACTCTCTCGAGCAAGGAAACTGGCGTCAAGACAGTGCTGGCCACCAGCAGACCCCACTCCGCTGGCTCATCCACAAACACTGCGGGATGCTTGTGTGGGCCAGGCCTGGTGGGCCCGGAGGTCGTAGCAGGGGATGAGGCAGAGCCCCCAGGAGCTCACAGTCTAGATGGGTCTGTGGGGCCACAAGGACAAGCTTCAGAGACCCTCAACTACAGGGAGAATAAGGACTGAGGAAGTGCTTCCTGGCCTCTGCCCTGAGGCAGCTCTAGCCAGTGACTCAGTGTGGCAGGACACTGTAATGCAGGCCTGTTCCCAGAAACCTGGGACTCCTCTGAGGGTCCTTTTTGGCTAAGGACGCTCCGAGGGCATGGGGCTCTGAGGATTTCACTCGGGTCCCTTCCCTTTCCTCGTGGGGTCGGACTGGCACTGTGGTCGATGCCTCTCCCGGCTCCCCCGTTGCCCTGCCTGTTGTCTCTCAGAGGTGTTTCACCTAATAAAATTGCTGCACATTTAATCTCATCTCAACGTCTGTTTCTAGCACAGAGCCCACAATCAAGACCCACGGCAGGGAAATCAGAGAAGAAAACACGAGTGTCAGAAAAGCTTTCTGTGTGCCACACGCGGCCGGGTGCTTCGCAGCACTCCCCAGAGCTGACCTCCCGGTGCCTCCTAAGGCGGGCACTGCTGCCGCTTCTGTTTGAGGAGGAGACACGGAAGGTGTAGAGCGGCAAGTAACTGCCCAGCTGGCAAGTGGTGGCACTAAGCCTGCACCCAGCCTCCCGGTTCCAGGCCTGCGCGAAGCTGGTACCCCGTGGCAAAGCCTCAGAAGCACTGTGCGGCCGTGTCCCTCTGCAGCTCTGCCCTCCCCACTGTGTCTCCCAGGAAACAGGACACAAGTGCCACCGACACATTACTAAGAATAGTGGGGACTCCATTCCCAAGAGGCTGATGGGAGGGCAAGCCTCCTAGCCGCCTAGGTAGGGTGGACGAGGGTAGCGCTTTTACTTGGGGCCAACCCTGAAGCCACCAGCCAGACCAAAGCCACGGTATTAAAGAACCGACAGATAGAAAGCCCAGGAGGCTCTGGGACTTGATAGGAGACAACCCGCCATTAACCCCGACTCCGGGATGGCCTGTGTAGTGGGTGCTGCTGTGGTTTCCCCTCTTTACACTTCTCCTGCGGGTAGTACATCAGTTTCCCTCTGGGGAACTCCCCTCTCCCACTGCAGCCCATGCATTTTGGGTGAAACTCAATCAACCTCTGATCGGGCAGGCGGGGCATCACATTCCCTCCGAGGGATGATTGGTGCGGGAATGAGCATGGGACCCCATCAAGACAAAGAGGTGTGGTGGTGTTTCCGTGGTGACCACAGAGAGAAAAGGGCCCTCCTTTCCCCACGGGCTTGAGCCTGCCAGGGTATAGACCTAGAGCCTTGAGCAATCAGTCATCTTGCCTGAGAAGGAAGCCAATGCAAGAAATAGAACTGAGAATTGGTAACATTATTTGAGCCTCTGGATCCAGCTCAGCCTGAAGCTGGCATGCCTCTGGATTTTTCAGTTACCTCAGGCAATAAAACCTATTTTATGCTATGGGTAAGTTGAGGTTGGTTTGCTGCAACTTACAACAGAAAACGTTTCCCCTGCCCAAGCCTGCCCTTCCGCATTTTATCTGTGCCTCCGAACTTTCCTGCCGGACCTCATCCCTGCCACATAAAGAAGTCCCAGAGCTCCCTTTGTCCTCCTAAAATCCTGCATGTTTGTCTTCATGTAACCAGAGACAGGACAAGCCAGCAGCACCTCTGGTACCTTCCTGCTGAACACCTTCCTGGAACTGGTAGCACTGAAGGTTTTGGCTGTCCTACCAAGAGGCTCAGACTCTGCACTAAGCCCGGAGATTCCTGCCAAGGCCAGTTGCAGGAGCTCCCCTGTCAACGGCCGCCCGCCCCCCTTTTCCTTAGAGATTTCCGTCAGCCTGGATATGAGGAAGGCTGACCTGAGGCTGGAACAGCAGGCTGTATGGAGGATCTCAAGGCCATGAGCTTTTCACTAACAAGGGGCAGACACATTTACAGAGCAATGACCACATGCCTGGCACCTGGCTCATGAGCCCTTATCCTCACGAGCACCCTGTGAGGTTGGTGCTATTGTTACCCCATTTTACAAATGTGGACATGACACTTGGAGAGGAGGAAGATTTTCTCATCCTTTTCCCAATACATTAAAACTCTGTGTAGCATTGTTGTTTTGCTCGCTTTTAAAAAAATAGGTAGTATAAACACATAATCTAAAAATTTCAAACAGTATAGAAGAGCTTAGAGGAAAGTGTCTCTCTCTCGCTCCTGTCCCCGGGCCCAGTATTTATTGAGTGCTGGCTAGCTGTCGGGCCCTCTGCTAAGCTTTTAACATCCTTCATTTAATGCTGAAAATGACCCTATGTGACAAGTATTATTATAATTATCTCCTGTTAAGATGATGAAATTGAGGCAGAGAGAGACAGTAAGGACAGGGTGGGAAGCCCATACCCTTGACCTCACCTGCACATGGGACACCCCACCCCACTACCCATTTGGGCCACAACTTTTCTACTGCAGATTATTTGCAAAAGGCACTTTCAAGCCTCAAGGTCACTTGGCTACTGTGGGCTTATTTCAGAAATGAAAGCAAATTGTTTCCCAGCGCACTGGAAAGATCCCTGTGTGTCTCCTGCCACTCTTTAGGCCACGTCAGCCGACCTGGCCCAGGGCCGCGGGGACACACAGCAGCCTTCTGAGGCTTCCCTTGTTCACTCCTAGGGGAAGATAATGGTCCGCAGTGATAACGGGGGCCTTACTTTAAGGCTGCCTGGCACCTTGCGACTCCACCCACTCTGCAGCACAGGTGTGGCTACGGGAGAGGGGATCAGGCCCATTGACATTCTCCATGACATGCCACATGATTGCACCTGTTCCTCTGGGTAGAGGGCACCAGCAGGTGGAATACCTGCCACCCCTCCGCTTCACAGTGGGAGGGGTAGAGACAGAGCCTCGGTCGGCTCGAGCGGAAAGTGTGGAACTGTTTTCCCACAAAGCCCAGTTTGGACCATGTGTGGCCAGCACTTAGCAGCAGGTGGCCCAGGCACTGAAGACTTCTTTAGACTTTGGGATGGGGAACCTGCCGCCTTCTGATTTCAAGATTGTTCTTTTTTAAGCACCAAAGCAGGCAAGAAAGTCTTCCTCTTTCCCTGCTGCACCGCTTTTAACAAAAGGATTTGCTTTGTGAAGTTTGGTTTTGGTCAAAAGGCCTCACTTAAGGACCTAGAAGGCCTAGAAGGCTGCAGGTCCCCCATTTCTGCGGGGCTGCTCCATATTAATTGAATTGTGAAGAGTAAAACAGGAATGCAGTAACGGTTAACAGGCCGAGGGCAGTGAATCAACAGTATCGGCTTCTTAGGAACAGGCTGGGAAAACTTTGCTGGGAGGAAATGATACGAATAAATGGGTGACAAATACAGAAGCCGCCAGCCTTTGTCCTTCGTCTGTGCTGACTTGCTGGTGGCATCGAGCATGGCGAACTGTTTTCCACAGCGCACGTTCAGGAAGCCCACTCCCCCCGTGTCTCAGGGCAGTGGTGTGCTGCTAAACGTGCAACCACCAGTCCCCAGGGAGCAAAGCCGGGATTTGCAACACTTGCTGATCTCCGAGATGTAAATACTCTAGCCGTGCCTGAGCTCGAGCTTCCTGCAGGAAGTCAGTGGAGCTTCTAGCACGCCACTGTATGGATAACATAGATGTAAATAACCTCGAAAGCACAGAGAAGAGTGAAATGTACAAAATAACTAGGAAGAGATGAGCTTTGAGTATTTGTTACCTCTGTTTTTAATAGAATTTACTTTAATGCAAGTATATATATAATTTCATGTTTAGTAATGGCCGTGCTTAACAATCACCTCACAGAATTCCCAAAAATCTGTCAGTGCTTGTGAGCCAGGGCGAGCCAGTCTGGCGCACCGCTAACTGCCCAGGACAGGAGATCGTATTTGAGTTGTTCAGATTTCAAGGGAGAGTCAGACAGAGATCATTCCAGTGATGGGGGTTTGGTGTAAGGATGCGCTAGGAAGTGAGGTGGCCTGAGACACTGCCTCATCAGCTACAGGCTGGCCAGGGCTCCTATTAGCAGAACGGATGACAGGCCTGGTAGAGGACTGGAACAGTCAGCTCAGCATGGTTGTGGGGACAACCTGAGCTCTGATGACCCAACTCTGATCACCTCACATGATGGCATCACTCCTGTTGCAGGGTTGAGCACCAAGACACCTCCGGGTGAGCCAGCCTCCCTTGGGTACGTGGATGCCCACAACCCAGGCCACGTGCCCTGGTGCAAAAGGTCATGCCTGGAGTGGCAGGCGTGGTCCCCAGGGATGCACACAGCCTATGTGATAACAACCTGAACCTGAGAGAGCCTCTTGGGGCCCCTTTCTCAGAACGTGCTGTGGGCATGGCAGGCCCTTAGAGCGTCACAGATCCTCTGCTGCAATGAGGCTCCTTCATCTCATCTCACTTGGGAAGACCTATGGGGGCCATTGAAGGATTCCAGCTTTTTTGGTTTGCAAATTAAGTTTTTTAATGCTAAGGAAATAGCAAGTGAGTTGCTGCTAGACAGACTACACTCCGAAACTCAAGACACGTGGAGGTGAGCACATGTTTCCAGGCGCTACTCTGCTGTGTTAGGAGAACGCACCATCTTTCGGGTAAAACGCTGAAGTTACTACCTTACTACCGTGTTGTGCCTGCTGGATGGAATGTCACCCTCTGCAACCCTCCTCCCTTCCCTACTTGCCTCCAAACAGACTCCTGTTCACTTTCCGGAAGCCAGCGGCAGCACAGTGTGCAAACAGTGATCTCAGTGTTGGGTGTGTTCTCACACAGACCACACACAGCACCAGCACACACATGCACCCAACTGTATTTTTTCCATGTGCTTTTCTATATTTTGTATATTTCCTCTACTGAGCATGTAATAATTTTATTATGCAAACATGGAAGAGACACTGCTCATTTTCTCTGTGAAGCCGTGTCCCACCCTCCCGGCGATCGAATTGGTCCGTTTTCTGCATGCAGTCTCCATCCTCTGCAGCCAGCTGTTGTTGCACACACCACAGTGGGTTGTAACTAGCTTTGTGTTTCTTCCTATTTTTCCATTAGATATGAGTCCCTCAAAGGCAGGAGCTTGGCTTGCCATCTCCCTCTCACGCCCACCCTCAGCTCCTGACCCCATGCTGGGCTCAAAGGGGCTCTCAGTGAATGATTCGTGGAACTGAGCTGGATCCATGCAAAGGCTTCAACCTGCGCAGAAGGGAGGAAATGGTTAACTATGACCTTCCAGTAATATCTCTGCCAGAATGTAAATTACACCATCTTGTCAGGGACAGACCTCATTCATGTCAACCTTTTCATCTTTCCAACCATGGTAGAGGTGAGAAAAATGTGGCCCAGAGAGGTCTAGGGACTTCCCAAATCACACAGCAAGTAAATGTCAGGGCCAAGTTCTGTAAGTCTCAATATTTTCTATCTCACCACCCAAGAGTATAGACAGAAAATATAGGTGCTAAATAATGATATGCATTATTTATAATAATATAATAATGATAACAACAGTTGGCATTTACTTATTGAGAACTTTCTGTGTGCTAAGCCCTTTTCTGGGCCATTCTTATGTATTATGTCATTGAAGCTGTACATCATGTACTGCCTTCAGTCTCATTGACTAACGGGAAGACTGAGGTTCAGAGGTTGGGGAAGGTTCCAAAGGTTACCTGGCTGGTGTAGCCTGATCTATACTCGGTCCAAGCCCCGGTGCTATTAGTAGCTAAAGAAACTGAACAGCCAGAGCTGGGTGACATGGAAACACTGCCTTCGAGGACGGTGTGGGCCCCTGGAGGCTGTGCCAGGATCAGGTTAATGGCAGTTGGATCCAGGGATGGCTGGGGACCAAGGGCTGTCTCACCAAACCAGATGGATCAGAATCTCATTGTTGTCTGGCAGAAAAAAGCCGAGTGGAGCCAATTAAAGCTCAGCCTCAACTCAAGCGTCTTTCTTCTTGGTCTCTCTCTCTCTCTCTCTCTCTCTCTCTCTCTCTCTCTGGCTGCTTCATTATTTTGCTTTCCTTTCCTATCTGCTTCTCTGTTGGCTTCTGTCCTCCCCACCCCCTAAGGCCACAGCAAGTCCTGAGATCTGCTGGATTCTCTTTGCTTCTGTGCTGGGAGGGTGCCCGCTTGCACAGTGCACTTTCCTGGGGACGAGGCTCTCTGCCCTTCCGTCTCTCACTTCTCTGCCTCGCCCATGATTCCTTTGTTCTTTTTCTGCCTTGGACTTAAATCCTGATCTGAGCATCTGTCGCATCACCCCTCGGTATATCCATGCTCAGTCCCTTTGATGGCAGCTCCCAGGCCCTCCTTTCTTTTGCTACAGTGACCCTCTCTTTTCATCCCTGTCATCAGGAGCTCAGGATTCCAACAGCCCTTCTCATCTCATCTTCAAATCCTTACCATTTAGGAATCTTTGTGATTTGTCATGATGGTCAAAACAGAAGCATGTCTAACCTTTCATATGCTAAATTTACTCCAATTTTACTAAAGTTTTTAAGAGGGAAAACTACCCCTAGAGATATTTCTTAGCACAAAAACCATGTTTCTGTATTTAGGATCTGAAAAAGTTCCTGGATAGAGCCATCCCTACCCAAGGAGACAGCACGGTGTACTGGCAATTTAACAGACCTGGTTTAGAACCTGGCTCTGCAGCTTCCCAGCTGTGTGACCTTAAAAAAGGAGCAGCTTCTCTGTGCTGCAATTTCCTTATCTACACATTGGGAATGATCGTGGCTGCTATGCAGGGCTATGTGAAGTCTCGAGACAATGCCTGGCACACCATGGGTACTTAAGAAGAGCTGCTCTCGATGCATCCTTATTCCTTAGCAAACCGCTTTATGTTTATAGGGCATCTTCACCTCCACTATCTAACCTGAACCATCAGAGTTCAGCTGTAGAGTATAGAATATACCCCAGCAACTTTAAGCAGAAGGGGTTTATTTCAGAGTAATAGATGGCTGTTAGAGAATCGAAGAAAGTAACTCTAGCTTGAGTTTTCTAGAATGGCAGGATTAAAACCACTCAAAAGACTGCTACCTCTCCTGTAATAAGGAAGCACTGCCTGATCTGGAAATGTCCATTAAAGCTGTTGGCCCCATATTCATGAAACCATTACCATGATCAGAGAGCCGCTGTCGTCAGTAAGTCCCCAGGACTGCTGGTGACTGAATGGTCGACCTCCTTACCCGCTGCAATCTGCGGCACCAAAATGGACGTGCGACAGGTGCTCTGCCTCTTCATCCACGCGGAGCCGGGGTGAGCCCCGCTCCCCACACACACAGCTCCGTGACTGCTGCTGTCAGGAAAAGCTGCAGAAACATGGCCTCTGCCTCATTTCCACCTCCTGCCTCCCACCTGAGAACGTGTGCTTGGCTGGAGTTGGAAGACATCTGAAAGACATCTGGAAGCTGAGCTGCAAGAGAGTCTGGGAAATTCCATCTCCCCCTTTACAGCCTCTGCAGTACAGAGGCACTGGATGAGGTCCAAATGGATGCTGAGCACCAAGCTTCGAGTCCCACAACAAATGATCTTCTATCGTGGCTCCTTGTACAGTTACTCTCTCCCTGGAGGCAGCACGGCCCGGTCCGGGGGCTCAAGGAGTCTACCCACAGAGTACCGCTGCTTCTGAAATCTGCTAAAATCCTCTTTGTTTCTCACTGCCACATCCAGACCACTTTTCCTTTCTCTCTCAAAGATCCCACCTCCTGGCCAGGTGTGGTGGCTCAAACCTGTAATCCCAGAACCTTGGGAGCCGAGGCAGGAGGATCACTTGAGGCCATGAGTTTGAGACCAGCCTGAGCCACATCGTGAGACCCTGCCTCTTAAAAAAAATAGAAAACTTAGCCAGGCATGGTGGCACACACAGGTAGTACTCAGGAGGATAAGGCAGGAGGATCCTGTGAGCCTAGGAGTTCAAGGCTAGAGTGAGCTATGATCATGCCACTGCACTCCAGCCTGGGTGAAATAGCAAGACCCTGTCTTTAAAAAAAAAAAAAAAAAAAAATTCCGGCTCCTGTGAAGCCCAGAGCACTAGACCATCCTCTCCCTCCTTCATTAGGCTCTTTTGTAGACTGTATTGACTTTTCCAGACTGTTATGACTCATTGTTAAAGATTTGAGCACCTGTTCACCGTCCTTCCTCTCCACTTCTGCTCTTTTGATCATGTTGGTGCCCTCCACAGATGATCAACTAGCATCCTAGCACTAAGTCCAGAGACATCTTCACTTCTGCTGATCTTTTCCTCCTGCCCACCTCAGCACACCCTAGACCAGGGGTGGGGAACTTTTCATGTAGGAAGGCTGCATTAATTTAGCTGTAATCAAATAAGGCCACATTCAAGAAACCAATAAGGTATACTTAAAAATGTACATTACTTTGTAAAAATCTAATTACTATGTACTTAATAATTTCAAAAAATGAAAACTATTTGTTAATGTTAAAGTTAACTAACCTTTTAATGACTTCATTGTGTTTGCTTTTTGTTGGAAAGCATTTAAATATTTGGTTGTAGCATGGAGGTCCACAGTTTCAGCTGATCCTCTAGATGGGCATCAGCCATTTGTCACCTTAAGGTCATCTTGATGTGGGTTAGGTAGGAGAATGTAGATTCCCAGCAATAAGTGGTTGAAAAGCAAAAAAGCGTTTTTCAGGCATGTTGCTGAGGGCGTGGATAGTCTACTGCATTTTTCCATATTTGAGTTGGATCTTTCTTAGCTCCAAACAATGACTTTAAAATCTCATCTACAGAGAGCTCAATCAGCTCCATTTGTAGTTCTTTAGGTGCTTTGGTGATATCAACTAGGTGAGGCTGAAATGCTAATTTGAGTGTAATGTCATGATTCTCAAAGTCAGTGAAACTTTCATTGTCTTTTCCAATCAATAGGTCTATAACAGCTGCGTATTCTTTAAATGATTTGCATATATCATCCTGCTCACCAATGACTTCCGCTAACTGTGGAAAATGTTCATCCGGAATTTCCTTTTGAAGAAGTGTTTTGAAAAAAGATAGCTTTCTTTGAAGTGCTTGGATTTTTTTTTTTTTTGCCACATAACATATATAGGCCTTAGTTTTACTCTGCAAAGAAATATTCAAGTGATTTTGATTTGACATGATATCACACAGAAATGCTGCGTTCCTATAGAAATCTTCTTTCAATAATTCACATTGCTGATTCTGTTCTTCCAGAGGCAACATTTTGGCTAACACCTGTCCCTTCGCTAACCAACAAACTTTAGAATGATATGATAAATCCACACTGAATGTGTCATCATTCAACTTTAGCACCTTTTGAAGTGGACAATGCCGCGTTGCATTTGTACAAATATAGTTAACAATACTTACAACCTGGTGCAAAGTGTCACTTAGAATAGTAGCTTTAGCTCAGAGATTCTGCTGATGGAACATACAATGAAAAGAAATGAGAGCAGCTGCATCTGTTAATACTTTTTTTGTCTGTGCAATAAACCCTTCATGTTTTCCTGTCATGGAAGGTGAACCGTCTGTACACCTTCCATGTGTACTCACTAAATTTACCAAATTCAGTCCAACTTCATGACATTTGTCTTGAAAGTTGTTGAAGATATCTATTCCCCATATTCTGTTTGCAAGACTGCACAAAGCGAGTAACACGTAGCAAAGAAAATCTTGTTATGACCCGAATGAAGTATAAAACCTGCACCAAATCAGTAGTGTCAGTTGATTCATCCAAAGCAATTGCATAATATATATTTTCCTTTTGAAGTATTACATCAAGTTGTTCTGTTAAGTTAAAGGCGAATTCATGCTGCCAATCAGTTATGGTTCTCCTTGAAAGAGGCAGTTGTTTGTACTTTGGGATGTTATTGGTGTCTAAGCATGCTACAACTTTAACGATACATTCTGTCACAATTTCTACATCACTGAATGGCTTCCCTTTCCCTTCCTCCCACCCCCGAGTATATAAGCTACTTTATAAGTTGTTTCAGTGGCACTATTTCCAGGTCTCATTGCTGCTTGAAAGAATTGTCTTTACTTTTGCTTTTCATCTTTTAATTTCTGCAATACAACCTTTCATGCCTCTCCCTCTAATTTAAAATAGTTGTGGTCCTTACGAGTGTTATAATGCTGGTGAGCATTGAATTTCTTTAATGTTGATATTGCAGTATCACCAAGCAAGCAAATCATCTTATCTTTAGCAGAAATAAGATAATATTGCAATTCCCACTCCTCATTAAAAAATGTTTTCTTCCTTCAGTGTTCTCTTGGTCTTTGACCTGATGGCTGTTAAGCAGACAGAATTAAAAAATACTGTCGAGCTGTGCAACTATTCACAAATTTCACTTGAAACAGAAACACAGTGCACCATTGTCAAAAGCTGATAACAGACTGGAGCACTGGACCGCCATAAACTCTCACCAACCAGCCTCATGCAGTAGCGGTGGCAGTCAGGCGGGGGAAGTTAGAACTATATCATGAGTGTAGCAGCCGTCCATTTAGCCCTTATGGCTTACTAATGTTCTAACTGTTCCGGTCAATCTGGGAGGATTGTTTTGTTGAACCTTATTTCATTCTTTGGTATTTTAAATATATTCATTTTAAAAATAAAGTAAAAATACGAAAGATGAACAAAAATGCACTAATAAAAATAAAAGGATTTGTTGTGTAAGATTTGGATTCAGTCAAAAGGCTGCACTTAAGGACCTAGAAGGCCACATGTGGAAGGCGGCAGGTTCCCGCCCCTGCCCTAGGCTTGTCGTTCCCTGTATCGGCACCACGTCAACATCTCGCTTCCTCCATCCTACTTTCTGAACGTCACAGCCTGTGCTTCCTGCTCACTTACTCAAGGATACCCACGTGCTTCTAGCCCACCAGAAGCTCCAGTGCATTGACTTTATTGCTTTTCTGAGTCATCATGTCTTTTTGTCTTCACTTCCCTGCTCAGAGAGCACAGCCCATCACTACACTAATTCCTTCACTCTATCCCCAGTGTCCTATCTTATTAAACCACTTTAGCAAAACCCTAATCCTGCTTAAACTCAACCCACCCAATTTTCCCCTGAGCAACTGAATTTGGCTGTGGGGAAATAACACTATGTCAACAGGTCTCACTTTAAAGCAGTGATACTGTATCTCTGCACTGCCTAACAGTTTCCCCAGTAAATTTGTTTTCCACCCCTTTAGACTACTTCCAGAACTTCTCCTTTTCCCTTAAAACATCCCAATTCTAGATCTTTCTCCCTCTCAGCATATGACCGTGTTTAGAAGAGCAAGATCTTGTCACCCCCATACCTGGGACACCAACCTCATTAGCTGGACCGTGTCCACCGCTTCCCTCCTGTTACCTGGATGACCTGTCCCTCCTCCTATCGGAACTATGTCCACCTCCCCACCTCCCATCATTCTCCGTTTAACTCACTCCAGTTAGAGTGAATTGCATGGAATCCACCCCTGCCAGCGTCACAGTGACCTCCACCTCGATAAATCCCAGGGTCCACTCGCTGTGCACATCCGTCCCACTCTAGACTCGGAAGGCTTGGCCCTTGCTCCCACCCCAAACAGGAACTTCCCTGCCCTGGAGGATGCTGCCCTTGCTGCCGAACCTTAGGAGTACCATTTTCTCCTAAAGACATTTCAGATTTCACTGAATACTCCAGCCCCTCATAGGGTCACACACATAAGCCCCCCATGGACTCCAGTCTATCTAGGCATCCCTGCGGGAAGAATGGAAGAGGGGAGAAAAGTAAGTTCACCCTCTCTGACAGTGTTCCCACCGGGGCAAACAGCCAAGCCAAATGGTCCCTCTTTTGGCACAGCCATAGAACTATTTACAAACACATGGATTTTAGAGAGTGGAAACTTCAGCAGCTTCCAAGACTAGAAGAGGCTCTGAGGACCATGCAATGTAGCCCTCTCATCTTGCAGAGAAGGCACGTGTGGCCCAGTATTCAATATCAGCTGTGTGACCTTGGAGGAGTCATTTAATCTCTCTAAGCTTCAGTTCCAGAGTCTGAAAATTAGAAAAACAATACTCCTTCTTAGGGTCTTTATGAGCATCTAGTGAGCTTATGCATAGGAACTACTTAGCCCAATGACTGCATTCAGTAAGTATTATTGTAATTATTAGTAGTTATTATTGACAATTATATTACTATAATTATAAGTAATTACGACGAAGATAAAAATTGACAACCCGAAGAGTGGAGCTATCTGCAGTCATTGTCCATCTCTTACCACCCGAGGGAACTGGATATGTCTTGTCCACATCTCAACAACCAAAATTAGAATCATGCAAGGAGTGGCATTATTTTTATCCGCCATGTGGATGCGTGTGCCTTTGGTGCACTCCTAGCTCACCACTGAGATAATTAACCAGAAACAATTACAGTGCACTTGGCAAATTGCAGCTTGCAAGGGACATGTTTTATTCATACTTCCTCCCTTGTGGCTTGCTGATTGATCACATTCCAAGTCTAATATTTAAAGGTGAGCAGCTGACATGGGCTTCATCTGGGTTCACCTCAGGGTTCTCACAGTCTGGGGTCTGGGCAAGAAGCTTTCCCACAAATGCAGCCATCTCTGACAATCTGCACGTCTGGCGGGGTCAGATGCCCTCATCCCTGGCACATCTGCAGAGTGCCCCTTGTTGAGTATTGCTGGTGAATCAGGGCAGCACCCTGAGCTGGGCACCTCATCTCCTCTGCCTCGTCTTCTCCAATTTCAGAATTGCGGTAAGCCAACCTACTTTTAGAATATTGAATTCACAGAAGGCTTTTGGAGCTGGACGCTAAAAGTGGACATCCCAGTAATTCTATTTCTGGAAATCTGTCTGGAAGATATAACCTGGAATGTGGAATTTTACTGAGATTTATGTTTGAGATTGTCATCTAAGTATTACTCCTGATAGCAAGAAGTGGGGAAAAAATGAAATGTCCTAATGATATAAGATTAGATATGGTATGCTCAATGGATAGTAGGCAGACATTAACATAATATAAACAAAGCATGTTTTTATATCCTAAGCTTTAAGGATATAGAAAAATATTAACCAATGGTTTTTCTGAACAAAATGGATTCCCTCTATGTATTCCCCATAACCATTTATATTAGTATTTTTATTGATAGAAGTTTGATATCAATTCTTTGAAACTTAGTGAGTTATTAGCATTTTAATAAACACTACTCTTCACAATAAACAATACTCTTCAATAAATCTTCAATATATTGAAGGTTTAAAATATATGAACTCTTTAATTTCTTAACAGGTCTATATTTTCTCATTAAATGACAAAAAAAAATATTACCCATGAGAAAGTCCACACATTGACTATATTCTCATTTCTCATCATAATCTGCATCCACAGTTATCTCTTTTCTCATAGAAAACAAAGGAGATTTATCTTCCTCAAGTGACAAAGTAAGAAAAGGAGAGGGGCCATCGGGCTACCTTTGTCCCCATGAACAATTGATCCCATGAGATCTGCCACAATAGGGTGGTAACACCATCTCTTTCAGTCTATAAGATAATACTTGAAATAAACATTAGGTCTTGAACATTAAATTCTTCTTTGTACACTGGTAACTAACCTCAGTTTAAAATTAACTTCGGTCACTTGTTTTTTTATTTAGAAGTTATTTATTGAGAACCTTACACATTTCAGGCACTATGTTTACATCCAGGAAATAAGATAGTGAGGTGATCTCTGCCTTAAGGTAGGCAAGAGTTAGTGGGAAACAAAAAAAATTAGTCAAGAAAGACACCATCAAGATTGAACACTGCCAGGTGATAGAAAGGAGAGGAGAGGGGGATTTGACCTCAAAATGGGAGCTGTGCTGACATTTGAAGGATGAGTAGGAGGTAAGTAAGAAAAGAGAGAAGAGGAGGCGAGGGCGTCCCAGAAAGAGGAAACAGCGTGGGCAGATGCCCTCAGATGGAGAATATGACCTGCAGAAACTGGATTCAAGGACGAGGTAGGGGACAGGGTGCAAGGTGGGACTGGAGACACGGATTGGGCGGGCAGAGGAGACACTGTAAGCGGCCCTTTTACTGGACGATGTTGGATCCCCATCACGCTTCCTTTCACACCTTTCCCAGTAGAGGCACTCACCCCTCCCCCATGCAGCTAAGTGATGTAGGAGAAGACGATGCCACCCTCAGCTCCATGGAGGGTTCCACTAGATCAAAGTCAATCCTTTCGGATCCCAGGTTTAAGCACTGAGCAAGACAACTGCTAATGGAGCCATGGTAGGAACGTAACCTAAACTGGACCCTTGGACCCCAAATGACGGGAGGACTTTCATTCCATACATGGTGAGAGGCCTTTCTCTCTCCCTCTAGGCATACATGAGGAAGCCCATTGACCTAATTGCTACTGTCAGCCAAGGGACCAAGCCAACTGGGTGGACAGCAAAGAGGAGAGATGGAAGAACCTTGGTCCTTGAAGACATTATTGTGCCACTAAATCAAGCAATTCTGAAGCCTGAATTAGCCCTGGACTTCTTATAATGTGGGATAATAAATTTCCTTATTGTTCAAGCCAATTTGAGTCAGGTTTTCTGATACTTGCTTCCAAAAGCATCCCACAGGACATCTCATCATGGGTAAGACTTTTTGTTGCCTGTATCCCAAGTAGAACAATGTTCTGGAATTTGGGAGGAGGTTGCATAATACTAAGAAAAAGTTTACAGAACAGAACCTGGTAAATTCCTCACCACCACCACCACCCAAAATATTCTAATATTATTAATAAATATAAAGTGTGAAAAATATAATTCCTTATATGTGACCCTAACTGTGTTACACACACACACACACACACACACACACACACACACACACACACATACATACACTTAAAAAAGACTGGTAAGAAAAATGCTATGTTAAGTGACTAATCCTAGGTAGTGAGATTATTACTAGGTTTTTTTTTTTTTCATTCTGCTTTGTTTGGTTTGGTTCTTTATGTTCTTTGGTATTTCCTGATTTTCCTACAGTGAATATGCTTACTTCTATAATTAGATAGCAAAGGCAATAACTGTGTTTTCTATCTAAATTTATACCACCTATCACAAAATAAGTTATTTTTACTTTAAAAATAGAATGGCCTAATGAAAACTAAAAAGTAGCATATCTAACACAGCCTATTGGTAAAAGAGAAACAGTTCTGGTCTTTATGTATTGTAACCAGTGAGTTGAGAATTTATCATCGGTCATGTAATAGAATAAAATATCTTAAATCCTCAATTTATAAAATAGTTACTTTTGCTCATTTTTAAATTCCATTAGATAAAATAGGAACACTTGCAAATTTTGAGACCCTCCAGGAATATCATTTAGCATCTCTGGAAAACATAATATTTAATTATCATAGCATGGGGTACTTTTAATGACACATTCCAACATTGCGATGGAGGACTGATTTCTGAGAGGCAAATTAAGTGATATTTCCACTCTCATGCCTTATTTAAATACAAACTACGGGCATAATTATCCTTGATCCCATTGCCACTTAAAAATAAAATACAAAAGTGAAAATACAAGATGCTCATGGAGGTTTTCTTCCTCAGTAACTACAGTCACCAAAAAAGTGACAATTACCAAGTACCCCTAAAAGATTTGGGAGCAGCCCTGTTTTCTAATATTGACTGCAAGATTCAAACTCCAAAGGTAACCTTCTTACTATCAGAGCCATTTCAGATAAGCTTTATTCTAGGAAGATGGTATCATTTTTATTAATTACCTTTAAACATAAAATTTGCATTTTTTGTTCAATCTTTGCTCAATTACATACTTCTTCCTTTTTTTTAAAGTAATAAACTGACCTTATTTTGCATTACCCTTTTTCTTTCTAAGATGGCAGAGGCATTTTTAGAGAGAGAATACAGGCAGACAACCTAACAGAGACAACAAAGACAGCACCTTCCCTGCTGGTCCTGCCTCTGTAATGAGTGAGGGAGGATTAAGGAAGGGATGGGGAGCATTAGAGCTGTTCACAGACATTCCCATTTTCCCCGTTGGAAGCACATGGTATGATTGCATTAATACTTCCCTACACCTTTGAAATTAGGGTGACCATATAATTCTGTAGCCCATGGTTTGTGTATAGAAGGCTGAAGTTTAGAAAGCCAAGCCACGAGTCCTCACACCTCCTTCTCTTTCAGGGAGGTGGGGGAGCACGTGTCAAGGCCAAGCTTCCATGAGCTTGAGTCCTCAGGTGACCGCAAAAAGGTAGAGGGCCCCCTCCCAACCATTACTGCAGAACCATGCCCGCGAAAGTGCTTAGAAATCAGCACAGCACTATCCCGATGGAAAATGAAATCAACGAAGAAGAAAAAGATGATGACGAAGAAGATGATAAAGGTGATAGTGAAGATGACAAGGTTGATGATGAAGGAAGGTGATGAATACGATGATGGTCTGGATTCTTTCACGGGTTCAGAATCATTTAGCGTCCCAGGTCATGCACAAGGCCTTCTAGGAGAAAAGAAAGTCCAAAAGAGAAAGACAAGCACTCCGCCCTCAATGATGCAAAAAACACACATGTTGTAAGAAAAGACCGTAGGAAAAGACAGAGATGACTCGTGCTCAGAACAAAGGTGCTTAGCCTTCTGGTCTTCTGGCCTAGTTTGAAAATAGATTTTGTCCACAGAGCCTAGTCCCTTGGTCACCCTTTGTCACCGTCTGACTGGCTCATTCATTCAGTCATGGAACAGTTAATGCTGTGCTGCTGTCTAGGCAGTGGGCGCCTGTGCTAGAGGAAGCCCTGGCTGCTGTGTGAGCGTATTGTGCTTCCTGTCCTGCCGTTGCTCTCTTACGCGCTCATGGAGCAAAGCACTCACCCGTTCCCCAAATGGCACGATCTTTCTTTGGTGCCAGTTTGCTGTTAAGTTACGCCTTTTACCTCCTTGTAGCAGGCAGTGGCTGTGCCACCCAGCTTCACGTTCTCCCTGCTCAGTGTCGCTGTGTTGAGGACTTCCTCTTTGCAGAACAAATCAACCTTATATATTCATAACAACGTAACAGGTGGCCTGTGAAGGACTGAAGCCACGCACACCCACGGAGAAATCCTGTCCCGACGTATAAGAAGGCAAATTCTGTCCATACTCTAAGTGTATTGACTGCCCCTCAGTATTGTGGATTGGAAAAGCACTTTTGCAAAACACTTCCCCCATCACCTTAAGTCCGTTGAGCCCTGGATTTTAAAGGGAAAATGTCATTCATCTGATCCTGATTTGTTTGCACTTAACTCATCACAGTGTTGTTTTGAAGAAGCTGATATGCAGAAAGCCCTTTCACCAGCTTCCTCAAGAGCTTTTCTCTTCAAGGGGAAAAAGAGAATCAGACAGTGTTTACCAACGGTAAACAATCCAAAGCCTCAAATAAAAATCCAAGTGTATTTCTAAAGCCTGAACTCACCAAGGGTCAAGGAGGTTTGAAACTTACCGTCCCTGCTCCCTCTCTTAGAAAAACAGTGTGGGCCAGAATCACCGCCCTGCCTTTCAGGCAGAAACCGTGAGGTGTGCTGTCATTGAGCAAACCTTGCCCGTGCTCCAGAGCCGGGATGTGTGTTTGCAGCAGCCAATAAATACTCCTAATCACGGTCTCAACAAAAGCCCGTATTTTCAGCCTTGTTTTCGCTTTTCTTTTCATGTTGTTTTTCTCAGTGAAAGGATCAAAGCAATGAGGCTACTTTTCCTCCATTCAATCAAACAGGAGTTCTTTGAAGTAAATGTGGCGTTTTTCTTTTGCCTTTTTTTTCTTTTCTCCTTAAGGAAGAACCTTGATAATCAGAGGCTGACTTTGTAGATTTCCCTAATACTAGTCTCTTAGCAGGTGCACATGCGTCTCAGGAAAACGAGCCTGTGATATCTTTTTCTTTGGATTTGCCCTTCTTGTTTTCCCCAGATGAGAGCCAGTGGGTGGGTTTTCATGTGCCCAGAACGGTTGCGAACATCTAAAGACAACATCATCCATTCATCAGGAACATATGAAAACGAAGACACAAGAGTTCAGCTGAACAGAAAAATAAATCAGGGAATTTTGAAAAGGCATTTGTAGTTACAGCTCAAGGCTGTCTTGTTAAAAAAAAAAAAAGTATCAAAATAACTCCATTAATGATTATCTCAGAAGAAAATGAAGCTGAAAGCTTGTTACTATGGTTCTTGCCTCCACAGGGAATTCAAAATATCTTATAAAAAATAATGGGATGGTGAATAAAAAAGATGCAGAAGTCAAGTTGGGCATAATTTCTTCAGGAGCCTTTCTGTGGCATATACTGCATAAAACCAGAGGTTCTCAAAGAATGGATATTTTTCTAATGGGTGATAAGTAATAATACCAGCTAAAGCATATTGAGCACTTATTGTGTGCTAATGATCGTACTGTTTTATGCACTGTGTCTTCTAATCTTTATACAGACCCTGTCAAGTGTTAGTATGCTATTAGCCCCATTTTGCAGAAGAGAAAACTGAGGTTCAGAATGCCCAAGTGACAGAGCAAAAACTCAACCCCAGATCTATTTGAAGCCCAAGCTCTTAACACCTGCATATGTGGTTTATCAGAAACCTGTTGCTTACATTCATTCTGAAGCCCAGAACTGCTCATGCTACTCAAAGGCTAATGTCACATCCGTCCTGGTTAAGCAAACTGAAGCAATAATCTGATTGGAACAAAATTCCTTTTTCACTATTAATTAACTCAAAGAAAGAGAAATCATTTTAGAGATGTTTCCAGGCATTCCCTCAACACTGCCCTTCGTATAGTGGTAGTGTAGACCTAATTCCCTGTACATTTTTCCCATCAAAAACTAAATAAGACTGTCAAAACCCATCAAACTATATACCTAAAATGCTGGCATTTTGTCATATGTAAATTAGACCTCAAAGAAGTTGTTACAAAAATGGAGATCCCAGAACATTCAATGGGAGGTTCTCCCAATACTCTTTCCGTTTGACCATTTCCTAGATTTTATGTCAAATTGTTAAATTGAACTATGTGAAGTTGCCACTTGTGCATGTCAGTTCCACACGGATCAACGTTTTAAGTTTTCAATGGTGTTAATACACTTGTTCAATGTAATCTTTAGTATCTTAGTAACACAATTTGATTTAGAAAACTACTGTCTTTGCTAGCAAATGCACTAGGTGAATGGAATGTTTTTCGTTGTTTTCCTTTTTTCTGTACACTCGGCTGGACTGCATTTCCCAGTCTCCCATGCAATTAAGGTGTCGCCCTGTGAGTTCTGCCCAATAGCATTTAAGCAGAAATGATGTGTATCACTGTAGGCCTAGCCCCCCAAACCTCCTACAGACTATGTTCTACGCTTTTCCCATCCACTGTCGGGAAGTGAAGAATTATGGGCCTTTAGCTGAGGCACAAGACAGAATAAACTTGGGTCTTGGAATCAGAGTCTGGAAAATCACCTGCCAGACCAGCACTCCGAGAGGAGCAAGAACCAAAGCATTAAAGCCACCGAAATATGGGGACTTACTACTACAACCGGTGTTACTTTTACCGATAGCCTTTCTTTCTCTCAATAATATTTATTGCAGATTTTCTACGTCCCTTAGAGACCAGTTCAATGTACCAAAATTAAGCAATGGCTCTTCAAAAAAGTGCTGTGGAACTATATTCAAGGTCACTGCAGCACATAAACTCCCCATTTATAGAAGACATCTGTTACGTGCTGCCCATCATTCATCCACCCTCTTCCTGGAAACAATCTCCCCATATTTCCTTCATCCTTCCTCCACACCCAGCCATGTGATTTAGGTGAGGTTGGAACTCCCACCAGCCAACCAGTACCTCCCGACCATCTGGCTATAGGGATTGGCCGGTGACATGCAAGGGGATGAGAGGGCATCACCGAATCCTGGCAAAGAAAATATTTCTAATTCTCAGCAAAAGCTAGTGCGAGAGATCCTCTCGCTAAATCTGGAGAATGCATTGCACCGATGGGAATGCCTGGAACCCTGCGGCCACGGTGCCGCTGCTGAAGAGAAGCCGGCCTGCTAGGACTGTGGGAAGCCTGCAGATGAAGACCCTGCTCCACGAGGAAAGTCCAGGGGGACTGGGAGAAAGGGTCTCAGAGGACCGCGTCTTGCTATTTGCATGAATACTGACCTGACTTCTGCTCTTTTGGACTTCAGTTTTATGGGGCTATCACTCTCTTATTGCTCAACCAATTAGAGTTGAGTTTTCAGTCATAGATTATGTAACATTGTTATTCATTCATTCATTCAATCATTCATTCTTAATTTGGCTGAGTAAGGAAGAATGCTAATTTGTATGAACCAAGGAAAACTCAATACTGAAATGTGCCTATTATTTTCTGTCTTATGAAGACCTTTTTTCTCCTCTCACAATTACTAAAGCTTCCAAAACAAGCCTAACTGTAGTGGTACAATCGTTTCTGTAATGATAATTGAGCCTCAGCGTGCAGGAAGAATCCAAGCCAGACCACTGCCGATTGTCAAAGAACTCCATCAAATAATTTACCAGTATTGCATTTATTTGTACATCCTGTATTGTGATACATACTTATTATGTAAGTTAGAGTTATAATTGTTTGTTCTAACACATCACGTTTTCAAATGTTGTATAAAAAACAACACATAGCTCCAGCTCAGGTGTTGCTGTAACCCTGAGACCCTTCACCAAGTACTCTTGTATTTTGGCTGGATCATCGCTCACTCTCCTCATGGCTCTGGCCTTCGTGGCCATTCATTCATTCACTCATTCGTAAATCGGGTGGATAAAGATTTATGACATATAAACAATAAAAAATCGACTGCAAAAGGAACCTATATTACTAAGCATGCCACTGAACATGCAGATGCTTTCAATTTTTTTATTCAACCCTTCCTCATTTTTGCTGCCTATGGAAGTCAATACTCTCTTGGTGACTAGTGACAAAAAAAAAAAAAAAGAAAAACAACCCAACCCAAAACGACTTAATCAAAACAGGGAGAGAATTTATTGGCTCTGGTAACCGACATATGCTGGGATAGATCTGCCTTCAAGTGTGATTGAACCTAGGGGCTTATGCAACATCAGCAGATCATCCCACTCTCACTTTCTCTGTCTCTTGTCTGTTCTCTTCTGTGGCAACTGTCAGGCACCCTCTCTTCATGTGGTGGCCCTCAGCACTTGCATTCTGATCACAGCTTCAACGCCAACAGAAAAGAGCGTTCCCCAAAGGCTCTGCTTGGCTCAAATTCCCATGTCTAAACCAATCACTGTGCCTGGTGGCGGGGACGGGGAAGGAGAGGCAATGCTCTGATTGGCCAGGCTTATGTTTCTTACCCTGTTGGCCCTCCATATCCACGGTTCTGCATACATGGATTCAACCAACTGAGATTCAAAATATTTGGGGGAAAAAAAAATTCCACAGAGTTCCAAAAAGCAAAACTTGAATTGCCATGCACCAAGTACTATGTCGAATTCATGTGAATGAAGTAACACGTAGGCATTGTAGTAGGTATTACAAGTAACCGAGAGATGATTTAAAGTATATGGGAGGATGTGTGTAGGTTAATGCAAATACTATATGATATTAGGGACTTGAGCATCCGTGGATTTTGGTATCCATGGGGGTCCTGGAACCAATCCCCAGTGGATACTGAGGGACCGCTGTAAATCCCCTGGAACATATGGACTGACGCTGCTGCTCAGAAGGGGGAATAGACGCTGCGTGGCTGTATTAGGGCACTTAACATTAGCTTTTGTAACCAAATAGCCATGGCTTAACAATAAGTTGTATTTTCCTTTGTGCCAAGTCGAATGCAGAGATGTTCTGGTTGGTCAGCTCCCTTGGCAGCTCTCCACCAGCACTGACTCAGGAATCCAGGCTTCTTCCAGCTTGGGGGTGCTGCTGCCCACACCACACAGTTTCCAAGGTTGTTGTGGAAGAGGCAAAGTGAGCTGGATGAGGCATAACTGCTCTCAGCTGCCTTGGCCTCCAAATGACACACCAATCTGTCCTTGCATTCATTGGTCAGAACTTAGTCACGTGGCCCCACACAGATGCGAGGGGGCTGGGAAATACAATTTAGCCGTGTGCCTAGGAAGAGGAAACAGATCTTTGGCACCTGGCCGATCTCCGATACAAAGGCAAAGCCCACCCATGGCAAATACACAGCCAGAACGGCCCACTGGCTCTGCTCTGTCAGACAAACATTGCGTCAGGGCCAGCAGGGTCCTGGGAGGTGACCTGGCTCCACCCTGTAATTGAACAGATGGGGAAGGGAGAAAGGAAGGGCCTTTCCCAGATTACTCCCCACTCATGTAGTGCACCACGGATTTTACTAAATATCTCAAAAAGGAATAAAAAGGTGTTCTTCCCTCCCCGGATGCCAGACACTCCTTCCTGCCCTGCCCCGCCCTAACCACCAGCGCTTCTCAGAAACGCGGTGAGTTCAATCCCTAGCTCCGTCTCTTCCTAGACTGAGCAAGCAGTGAAGCTCTCGGGGCCTCAGTTTACTCACCTGCCCAGTCAAACACTAAAGCATTAGATTCCTGTTCTATTATTTCCTGCTGTAATATCTAGAGTTTTCCAGATAGTTAATGCTCAGAAGGCCCAAGAATATAATATATTTTTCCAATTTTTGTGGTCAGGGTACTAAAACCAAATATATTTCCACAGAAATCTGTAGCAGCTCTGAGGGTGAGAGAAAGTATCTCTTTGTGGAGGTGAATTAACCTTTATATCGTAAACATTCTGCTGCCAGAACATGCGTTGCGGATTCAGTCATCACAGTTCCTGCTAAAGCTTGGCTAGCTAAGCTAAAAACGGAGAAATGGAGATACGCTAGCTCCTCTCTACATCTCAAATGAGGATAATCATCTCTTCCTAGGAGGAAGTGGCGCTGCTTTTGGAGGTGACCGAATTCTGGGTCCTTTGCAAGCCCATGCCTGGTGAACTAGCAGGAGTCCTTAACTTGCCATTTGAGCAAGTAAGCCCCTAAGCCCCACTCCTCGGGCTGTCAACACCGTGTCTAAAGCTTTAAGCAAACTGCCTGACTCCAAGCTTCCGTGTCCTTTCGAAGGAATCTAAGCTGTTTGCACAGTCAAGGGCTTGACCAGTCCCAGTGGGGCCAGCCCAGGAGACTGGCTTGGTTTCTAACACCCCCAGTAGCCACCCCGCGGCTGCTCCCTGCAGAAGCGCCCCCACCCCAGACGACCCCCAGCCTCAGGATGGTTTGTCCCTTCTTAACTCATCACGACTTACCTGCCGCATGGCTCATTCCCACACATCTTAGCCAAGCTCAGTCAGCCGGCCAACCTGATAGTGTTGGCACAGCTGCCCAAGGAACTCGTGTTCCTTTGAACAGAGGCCTCTGAGACAAACCCCTGCCTCAACACAAAAAAAAGTACATCTGAAAATCCCGGCGGGGTAAGTTCGGTTGAGAAGGCGTTTCTCTGTCCTAGGACTTCTGTCAGTGTGGCCTTGGCTGAAAGTATGTCGGACCACAAAGTCAGTGTGGGCCTGAGGCAGTTAGCGGCCTCCCGGGGAAGCCGGCTGCGGACACTGTCTCCGTCCCCACCACGTGGCATTTCGCTTCTGGGTAGCGGGCGTTACAGTTGCAGTACTTCCATCGTTTGTGCCTTTGCTCTCCAGGCTACATAAAAGGTCATTATAAAGGTTTTAAAATTTCATTTGGAAATTTCTGGGAGGAGGTCTCCATTTTATCTGTCCACACTTTCAGAAACACTATGATTTTATCCTCCTTACACCAGCTTTTTTTGTAGGACTTCTTTGGTTTCTTCTGTTTCCTTTAGCTGTCCTTCAGAGACTGACCCATAAAAGTGTGCCTGAGTTGTGGAAAGTCAAAGCTGGAAATGACACATGTATTCGTTTCACCTTGGGTTTCTCTAAGGCTCTGACTCCTGCCCTTAAAATGCATGTTGTGGTATTATGTTATGATGGAGATTTCTATTCAAGGTCCTGTCTAATGGGCTATAATTCAGGGCTTACTGAGAAAACATTTAAGGGAACACTTCTTGGAAGAGCTTGCCATCCTCCCACAGCCCCAAACGTCGGTAATTTGCACCCCAAAATAGACGAACGCACATACCTCACTGCTGCCTCATTTCAGCTCCAGTCACACCTGGATCCTACTTGCATTTCATAAACACTCAAATATTGGGGACCTTTCTTAGTAACAAACCTGCTTAAATTTCTATTAGGCTGGCCAGAGAGAAGGCACTGCCTTTAGAAAACTGACCTCTGGATAGAAGGAACCCTTGCTCCTGTCCAGGTTAGGAGAGATGGAATCTGTGTCTGTTCAACTCTCTGCCTTCCTGTGCCGTGACACAGCTCCTATAGCAGAGGGAGCCCTGGCTGGGCAGTCAGGGGACTGCCAAGAACCAGATATGATATGGCCATCTGCAAATTGCTGTCAAACCCTCAGTTTCCTTGCCTGCAAAATGAGATGGAGTGGGGGGGGGTTGGTCTAGGTCAGACTCAACCTTTCTGTTGCTGGGCAGTGGGGAGGGAGAGGTTTTCCCTTCTAAGAAATAAATGAGAGGTTGTATCCTCTTGCTAAAAAAATACACAGGGACCCAAATGTCACACAGAATTGACGGCTTGGGATTATCAGCTTAAGAACCCCCAAGGAAGGGACCTTTAAAACTCCTTTCTAGTTCTTCTTGCTAGTAAAATGACAACAAAATAGAGAGTTGATTCTTCCTCACAAAAACTTGATCATCCTTAAGTCTTTTCTCTGTCTCATTCCTGTCCCCAACCCCTCACATAACTCCCCCTGATTTCCTGTCAGCACTAATGACACAAGATAGACCCAAAGGGTCCCTTTCTCCCCACCTGCCTCCCACCCGCATCCATCTCTCACGCAGATGAGAGGTGCTCCCACCAGCAGCAGAGAGCTCCCCTCTCCGGCTTGCCCTCCCACCCCATTGCCACCCAGCCTCACCGTCTTTGTCTTTGCTAAACTCTTTCCCAACTCAAGATCCCCTCTGCCTGGACCACTCCATCCCCAGGGCTTCACATGACTGTAAGGGCTCAGCTCAAATGTCCCCTTCCCGGGGAAGCCCACCCTGCTGCCCTGCTGCCCTGCCTATTTGTCATTGACTGGAACGGCCCCGTCCCTGTATCCCTTCCTCGCTGATCTTGTCTGCCTCTTTTCCTGCCTTCCCTGACCTCTGCCACCAAAATGTAAATTCTACCAGAGAAGGGTCCTTGCCTGTCTTGTTGACGCTGTATCCTGGCCATGGTGGCTTCGTACTATATATTTGTTAAGCTAATTAAATAAAATCAGAGTTAAATCATTCCTTTGACATCGTATAATAAAACTAGCAGACTGGCTCTTGTTTTTAAAAATATTTCAATTGATTCTCATGAAGACATCAGTAGAATGCCATTAATTTCACCCCTAAGATTTATTTCTCTAGATTGAATCACACTTATTCCTCTTTACTTTCTCACCAGTCTTACACTTGTCCTCTTAATCACTTTCCAGGGCCTTCCCTGGAGGCACTCCAGCTTCTCCTTGTCCTCCTGAGAAGCTGAATAACCTTGTTCTTAGCGGGTCCCACAGTGAGCCCACAGAAGGGGCGGGACACTAATTCTGCCTGGCAGAGGGCTTGACAGTGTGGGTTTGCTAAGCAGGTGTCCATTCAGACGCACCCATTTTCCAGATCAATGGCCCAGAGCAGTGGCCCCCAACCTTTTTGGCATCAGGGACTGGTTTCATGGAAGACAATTTTTCCATAGACTAAGGGTGGAGGGGTGGGGTGTCGCTGTGCAGGGGTGGAGCTCAGGTGGTGATATGTGGCACATTTCCTAATAGGCCATGAATCTATACTTGGGTGGGCTGTGGCCCTGGGATTGGGGACTGCAGGCCTAGAGTGTTCCACTTTCTCTGCCTCAGTTTCCTCCTCCATAAAATGGGGCTGATGAAAATATCCCATACAGCTATCTGTGGCGAAGCTTCAAGGAGCTTTCTGGGACAAAGCAATTAGCACAGTAAATTACCACTATTCGCCAAGAAGTAAGCTAGAACTACAGCCACTTTAAATAAACGAGGGAACTGAGCTGTACACAGAAGTCACACTATACGATTTCAGACTTTTTAGGGGGAAAAAAGGTAAGTAAGGGAAAAAGATTTATTAAAACCCTGAATAAAGCAAAGGGAGCATGAAAGACTGTCGTAGCCTGGAGAGGCCCAGAGCAGACTACTTGTGTGCACAGAGAGCCAGCTGAGCCGCAATAGGAGCAAGTGCAGGGTGCAAAGGTGGGGCTGCCTTAAAGGAAACAGCACCTCCTTTCACTGTCGATGTCCCCAGGGTATCACACACCTGCCTTTTCAAATGCAGAGGCTCCCCAGCACTCGGGTAGGGCAGGCCCCAGGACTGCCCCTGAGCCATCCTTGCTCCCAGAAGTCCTGGAGACCCCACTGGGCAGGGAGCTTCACTGGGGGATGCACAAGCACCAACCTCAGAAAGACTACGTTCAGCAGGCTTATGTTTAGAGCACATGCTTTCACGATGACAGTGCACACAGAGGCCTCAGAGCACCTAAAGGCCAAGTTCCACCGGGCCACCCACACAGTGTAGCGCTCAGCAGTCACACAAAAGGGTGAATTGGATCCCTATGTTCTGACACAGGAAGATGCCCAAATATATGGTCTAGTGACGAAAGCAAGGTGCAAAACTCCGTAGGATATGGGTCAGGGAGAACCTCACCTCTCCCCCCTCCTCTCCAGGCGGAGACCTGTAGCAAATGCCCCCTGTCTCTCTCCATCCCTGACTCAGCCTCCCCAGGAGAGCTGTCCAACCCCTGTGCCAGTGTCCTAGAGGGCGAGGAGGTGGGGGAAGTGCTCAAAGCCTCCGAGGTCTCACACTGCCCATTCCAGGCACAGCAGGGGCTCATGCCACCTCTTAGCCCTTCCCTGCGTTTCTGTCCCCAGCTGGGAAACAGGCCAGGAGAGGCCGGCAGACCCAAACTTTCTCTCTCTGGCCCAGCTCCTCCCGCATCAGGAGGGCGGATCAGGCCAGTGCCCTGAGCTGCGAGCCTGGCTGTCTCCTGTTCCAGGTGCCATCATGGCCTTCCCCTAAGCCAACCGCTCCAGTCCCGCCATTACCAGGAGCTGTCAAAAACACCGAAGTTTGAAAAGCAGAGTAGTGGTATTGAGATGAGTCTCAGGTAAGTCCCAGCCCTGGCCAATGGCTTGATTACTGACCCATGAGAAACCCCAAGGCCAAGGGCCCAGCTAAATGTGCCTGCACCCCTGACCCAGGCAACTACGGGATAATAGCTTGTGTGTTATTTTAAGTCCCTGGCTGTGTGGCAATTTGTTAGATAGCGATCGACAACAAATACAAGCAGCAACAGTAGTGAAACGAGAGGCTGCCTAGCACGGTGGTTAAGAGCCCCTGCTTGGAGCCCACCCGTCTGGATTCAAATCCTTCCTCTCCCCTTGCCTCTTTGTATCTGAGTTTCCCCATCTTTGGGACGAGGACGTATTCGTCCCATCTCCTGTCCTCATAGAGGGAGTAAAGGAGCTAGCACAGGTGTGGTGCTTGGAACAGTGTGTGGCCGTGGGAAGGGCCCAGGCGAGGCTGGATCACGTTCCTCACTCATTTCCGAACCATCAAGAGTGATTTTCTCTAAGGACGATTATTGTGGGAATCTTCACATTCCAAGAGATACATTCCTATACTTTTTTATTTTGCAATGAGCATTTAAAATTTTGTATGTAGAAAAAATTTTAATAAAGTTCTTTTTATAATTCATATTAGCTTCCTGTTAGGCCCTTCTAAGCATAGGATCTCTCTCAAGTTCCTGCACAAAAACAAAATTCCAAGCAAACTAGCTTACACAAAATGAGGGAGGAGGTGCAGGGTGGACGCCGACGTGCAGCACAGAACAGGAGGTTGGGACTGTCCAGGGGCCCTGGACACAGGGACGGACGCTGTGGCAGATGCAGGCGCACAAGGCCTTGGCCTCTGTCCCTGGTCAGCTGGTCTCTCTGAACCTGTCCTTCAGGGTCCTCTGAGCCCATGGTAGAAGGTAGCCACCCACACTGTTTCAATGACCAGACGTCCAACAGAAACTGATCACCTCCTCCCCAGGTCCAAGCTCCCGAGGAGCGAATCTACTGGTCCCACCAGCAATGACTGGGGCGGAGACAGGGTCTTCTGATATACACAGGACTGTTGGGACTGCACCAGGTAGTAGCAGTACAGAAAGACAAGAGGAAAGGGGATGGCCAAAGGGTGTCTATTCCATGTCCTTTCCTTGTTTTTACTAAGTGACAGCAAGGAAATTGAGAATAACGTTCAAGAAGCTTTCAGAGACTTTAGATGAGAGATTGTGTTTGCCATGAACACTAGAACCAGCTAGAAATCTCTCACTTGGAGAGAAATTGAGCAAGTTCTTTTCATTAGTTGGATTCAACCTTTTCTCCCTGATCCATACAGGGTCGCTGCTGTCCTACCAGGCATAAAATATCAGAAGTGCAAGAGCCAGGCTCTGCCCCGTTGATACTTGCCTCGGTATGGCAAGTCTAACAAGATTCTGGGGCCACAGGAATCTGCCCGTTAGTGGGCCGAGTGCACATTCTCCATCACCTGACTCACTGAAGAATGTGTTCCTCCTTCCTTCGTCCTGGTAGAAGTAACAGTTATAAACAAAGCACAGTACAGGCCCAGGTCCAAGGTAAACTCCACATCTCATACAATGATGCTAAAGATAAAAAATGCCATTGAACTTGAAATTATACCTCACTTGGTAGAAACATTTTCTCCAATTAGCATAATTATTTAATGAATGTTCAAAGGGGGAAAAACTAATTACTAGAATCACAGGCTCTCTGGGTTGGCAGGAAGCTCACAGGTCGGCGCAAACGCCTGTTCTCCCCACCGCTGCCCCTAGCCCCAACCGGCTCATGAGTCCCCCTTGCTATGTCCCCACCAGATGGGTGCTAACTCGGCTCACATCTCCACTGAAGCGCCTCCTTCCATTTCTGGACAACTACAGTTATCAGACAATCTTGCCTAGAGTAGAACCAAAAATTGGCTTTCTGGAGCATCATAAGCAAACCCTATTCTGCATACCAATCCTTTTCATGTTTGAAAAGTAAGCTTATGCCCAATAGCAGATACACTTGGTTGCTGCTCATCCAACAGCTACTCCTCACACCCCCTTTTTTGTGCTAAGAAAATGCCAGTTTTGTTTCATTGTGGGGTAGGCAGCAATGTGTTTAAGAACAAACGTCCCCTTCCCTAGCCCTACAGGTGAGGTCTAGTTAGTCTTTGAAACTGAAGAGCCAAAGTGTGGGGTGGCCATGTGACATAATCAGCCACGGAGATATAAGAAGAAGCCTGCTAAGAAACTTCTGGAAAAGCTTTTGCTTCTTGATAGAGAGGTAATATGTTTGAGAAAAGCTCCCTGGCTCTGTCTCTCCCATTTCCCCTTGCCTTGAATGTGGTATGTGAGAGTGTGATGCTTGGAGCTACAGCAACCATCTTGGTACCATGAGGTGACAAACTTATGGATGAGAAGCCAAGAAGCCAAGAATGCAGAGCTTAAGTCCAGAAGGAGCCTGGGTCTTGGATGACACCATTAAGCCTGCTGCTCACCCTGGAGGGGCCTATGAGATAATCACATTTCTCTCACCTAACCACTGCTAGTTGGGCTTTCCATAAATCGTAGTGGAGCGTGTTTAAACCAATAACAGTTCACCAGAGCTGCAGGTGTCCAGGCTCCCACTCTAAGATTCATGTGACATTTCAAGTCCCTCCCTCAGCCCTACCCTCCTGGCCTCTCTGCTCAATATAATCCCTACCTGTCGAGTGCAGTGAAGAAAACTCAACACAGGGCCCCATCAAAGGCTCCCAGAAACAGCTGTTTCCTCCTCACTCTGACAACACCCCAAATCTCACTTTCTTGGCAGCCAGCTCTTACCTTGAAGTTGTAGTTTAGTGCAACTCATGGATCTCCCCCAGACCCGGCTGAGTCCCCTACCTGCCCCCACTGCGCCGCTTGTTTGGACCCAAGTTCCGGACTTTGCCCTTATCTCTGTTATGCTCCAGGTTGTCTGGCTTGGCCTGGCTGCCCAGACTGTCAGAATTGCCTTGGCTCATTATTCTTTCATCCAGTCTATTAGCTCTGCTCCCGGCCCCATGGCAGCCTGGAAATGTGATCAGCATGCCACCAATGTACTCACCCACACAGCTCTGAAAAATAAAAAAACAAAACTGAATGAGACAGCAGCCAGAGATGAAATGCAAACACAATACTAGCAGTTGGTCTGACAATGATAACAGCCCCACCAGCATCTCCAAAAATACACCAACTTGATACCCATTTGAATTGAACCTTTTCCGGTATGAATGCCAGCACGAGAAGAAGGCGGGGTTCATCCCACAGGAGGTAAAAGTGCTGAGGACAGAATGGTGGAGGGAGGTCAACACATCCCCTGGGCCGTTATTATGGCTATTATCAGTCTCTCGGTGCTGGGTGTCCTGTAACTGCAGCGTGTTAGGTCATGTGCAACAAAACACAAGTTGAAAAGAACTCCTGGAGATTTAAGAGCCTTGCTCTGAAAAGACTGCATTTTTATAGGACTCAGGCGTTTGTTCCATAACAATAGAACATACTCATGATTTACAAAGCAAAGCAAAGATATATGTCCTGCCATTCTAATAATATATATTTTAATCTAGACATAATAAGCAGACCCAAAGAAAAGAGAACTCCTAGATGAAAGCAGGTATCTGTGGTACCAAGAATATGGGGGGTGGGAGAGGAAGACAGAGAGAGAGAGAGAGACAGAGACAGAGACAGAGACAGAGAGACAGAGAGAGAGGGAGAGAGAAATAACCAAAGAAAAGAAAAATAAATGATGGGAAGGTAACCAAGATGCTTGAATAAAATGTTTCGCATTTCCTAAAATCTGATTTTTGATCTTACGCACCACACTCAGGTTCATCTCCAACACTCACCACCATTCCTCCGCACTGCCACTGTTGCCACCACCGCCACCAACCCACCACTGCCACTATCATCTGTGTCACTACTACCGCCAGGAACAACCCCATCACTGCTACAAGCACCACAATCAATACCAGGACCGCCACCACAACACTGACCACCACAACACTGACCACCACCACTAGCACCACCACCATCATCGCCACCAACCACACCATCACTGCCACTGTCACCACCAACACCATTACTGTTCTGGACAATGCCACCACCATCACTGCCACTGCAACACCACCACGCTGCCACTGCCGTCATCAACACCATCACGCTACTCACCACCATCCCCATCAACACCCTTTTCATCTTACCTGAGCATTGTCCCAGGTGCTCTAGAGGAAAAGAAGACTGGGCTAAAGTTCTGACTCTGCTAATTAGCTGGTGGTCTTGAGCAAGTCACTTTACTTCTTTGCATCTCAAATCAATAAATGTACGCTGAATGACCGAAAAAAATTAACATTATATTATTTTGTGTCTGTTCTTAAGTCAACAGAAATACAAAAAGCGCTATAAGGGCAAGTCAGTCTAAATATTTGGTCTCTACCCCCAGGAAACCAGGAGCTACAGCTGATCAGGCCCCTCATTTCCCCACATCTCTTTATTCCAGGATTAAGGTTCTTACGCAGAAACCACGAACCCCCCTGAAACTATGCAGAAAAGCATGCGTCTCAGCAAAGGACACTCATAGCTTTTTGTACGTCCTCAACGTGGTCCCTGTTGCTAAAAACATGAAGAACCACTCTTAAGGGCTAACTTTATTACTAAAGACCTAGAATTCAGGCAGAAAAGTCAGAATGGGGGAAAGAAATACGTTTCATTTTTTTAGTGATTGATTTGAGGTTACAGAGGTCCGTTTAGCGGGGTTTGTCTCAAAACAGTTGGAATTCTTCCTTTCCTTCGTGGCATTTGCTACTTTGAAGTCATTTGTGGTTTACTTATTCAGTGTCCACCTCTCCACCTTAGAACGAAGTTCCCTGAAGGCAAGGCCTACGCAGGATGTCTTCCGCACCCTGTATCACTGGGACCTTGCGCGGTTCCACGCGAAGAAAAGGGACGATGTTAACACGAGTCAACTCCAACCTCACGCGTAACACTCAGAGTCTTGGCGTTAGCTTTTGATACCACTTGACTCTAAAATCAAAATAAAGTTTCATTGTTCTCAGACACAACTAGGAGCTTCAGCGTTTAAATGAGGGTAAAATCGAGTGCAGGCAGGCATTTTGGTAAGTCCACTGCCGTTACTAAGAGCGTTTCTGGCACCAGGGATACAGATGGGTCAGGCCAGGCGTCACGCACCTGCCCAGGAACACGTCCCAAATCCAGGCGCTCCTCTGCGCGGGGCGCTGGCCGAGCCGGCTGCTGCACCTGCGGACTCTCTCCACGCGCAATGGGGGTGCTGACGTGCTGGCAGGAGGGCTCTCCTGTGTCTGAGAACCGGGGCCAAGTGCCCTCTCGGCCCCAGACCAGCCCAACGCCTCGGACAAGCCGCTGCCCTTTGTGGCCTTGGCGTCCTGTTCTGCCGATGGAGAGGTGTCGGGCTCTCTGAGGCCCTCTGCCTCAGTGAAAGGCCAAGCTAGCTGCCAACTGCCCCTGCTCTCCCTTCCCTCCACAGAGCATCGACATGAAGGTCTGATGCAGTCGGTTTAGCCAGGAAGCACCTCGCTGCTTAAATCACCGAAGCAAAGCGCAAAAGTCAGACTTTGCGTCAGGCAACGACCTTCCCCATTCAGGCCCCAAGTGGACTCCCTGGGGGGAAATCCTTCTAAGCAGGGTTGGTGAAGGCTTCAGGGCCACTGACATTGGACACGGATGACTTCACAAAGCCTTTACCTAAAGTACTAATTCTACGTGAACGCAAACATTGATGGGCCCAGGCTTCTGGAAGACCTGACTCAGCAGTGGGTTGTCACAGAGGAGACCACACACTTTCTCAGCCCCCATGGAAGTGGGATGAAGCCGGTGGGGAAAGCCAGCCACCACCGGCTCCCCAGCTTCACACTGGTGGTGGGTTAGCCGCCTTCCCCTCCCCCAACAGCAAGAGACTCCTTCTGGGGACTCCTGGACCAATAAACCTCCTCTCCCCATTTCGCATGACAACTAGGATTCAAAGCCAAAGTCTGCAGAAATTATCCTTTCCTTAAGAGATGCTCTCAGCCCTCCGTCTTTCCTCACCCTTAGCCGGATTCCCTATCGGATCTTTCTGAGGCATTTGGGAGGCTGCACAATATAACCCCTGTGTTTCGTTCCTTGAGCCTTGGCCACGTGGCGACACTGCTCTAAGCACATGCATTAAACTCATGTAACTCGAAGTGGGTAGGTGTCGCTATCATCCCTACTTGTGTTTGAGGAACCGAGGCCCAGCGAGCCCAGGGCGGCAGCAGTCTGAACTCCACAGACACGGCGGTGAACAGCCCTGGCTGACTCCCTACCCTTGCGGAGCCAACATTTTTAGAGTTGGGAGCCAGAAAATGCACAAGAGAACAAATGAGATAATTTCAGGAATAAATGATAAAAAGAAAACAAATGAAGAAGACCAGCCCAACCTTGCTCGAGGTCACGCTGTAGGTAGCGAGCGGTGGCGCTGGGCCTGGACGCAGGCTGTCGGAGTCCAGGGCCCCACGTCGTCCTTCGCAACAGAGCTCGCCTGGCATTTCCTACATGGGGAATTAGAGGGAATTATCACGTATAGGACAATGCAGAAAAGACGAATGTATTAAAAAGTTTCTTTTAGAGAAGATTAGCATGACCCCTCCACAAGGATGACACACAAATCTGTGAAGCGTGCCAGATTTTTAATTAAATGTTTTTTATGATATTCAATATATTTTTTAAAATTCAAAAAAAGTTTCTTTTAAAAAACTTTCAGCAAATAATAACCAGATGAATGAAAATCCTCTTACCTACATAATTGCTTAAGATCCGTACTTCCTTAAGATATGGTCCTGGGCCGGGCGCGGTGGCTCACGCCTGTAATCCTAGCACTCTGGGAGGCCGAAGCGGGCGGATCGCTCAAGGTCAGGAGTTCGAAACCAGCCTGAGCAAGAGTGAGACCCCGTCTCTACTATAAATGGAAAGAAAGAAATTAA
>CAUYRT010005119.1:0-10325 GCA_963574885.1 Lepilemur ruficaudatus | reverse complement strand
GAAAACTACAAAGCATTTACAATACAATGTTTACAGTCACAATTTGTAGTGAGCTGATTTCCCAAAATATATTACCACTCAAGTTGACTTATCTTGTTACATTTTATGAAGTATTTTTAATTTAAAACACCAGTCACTTATATACACGTAAGTCCTTTTATTACAGTGCCCAAGTTCCTGAAACACTGTCTTACAAATCCATTTTCTTATAAATAAATGTGATCCTTTCTCATTTACATATAAGCACTTTTTCATTTTTCATATCTAACCTCCCCAGTTGGCCTACAAAGCTTTCTAATCTCCTAGTGCCAAGTTCTTCTTCCAGCCCAGTCAGAGGACTCCTGCTACTGCAGATCCCAGGCTGGGCCGTGACCTTGCCTGCAGGAGTTTTAATGGACTGAAGTCAATTCCTTCCTTTTTCCAAAGATTTCCCCGTTTCCTCAACTCCTGTAACACACCACCTCCCTCCTTAGTAAAACCTCAAGATGTGAGGCATTAAATCCATGCAATGTCTCAGAACTGTACTCTTCCTTGAAAACAACAGTTCTTAACAACAAGTACTTCTTGCTGTCATCTAACAAAATATACTCCAAATCCTTTACATTCAAGTATTATACTTGCTTATACATAAACCTAAAGTCTCTGTGGCTAGTGAGAGAATATGGCTATACCAAGGTAACAAATCCAATCCGATTGCTCCTCAACCTCTTCACACAGAAAACAAAGGCTGGAAACTTAAGAACTCAGTTTTCCTTCTCAGGTTTCCTTCCTTTGTCCAGAGCAAATCCCTGTGATCCCAGGGCTTTGTTTCCCTCTTGCTGGTTTTTCAGTGAAATCAGTTCAATAAACATGGTTGAGCTTTGAGCCAGATGTGTACAAGATATGGGGGATTCGTCTACCAACATTCAGACATGGTCTCTGTTCCATCATTATCTCTTCCTCCTCATGCTACAGGACACCCTGTATTAGTTTGCTGTAACATACACCTGCCATATACCATATAACATATAGCTGCTGTAACAAAATACCACAGACTGCTGGCTTAAAGAACAGAAACATTTTCTCACAGTTCTCGAGGCTGGAAGTCCAAGACTAAAGCATCTGCAGGTTTGGTTTCCTTGGAGGCCTCTGTGGTTAGAGGAGTCACTCTCTTGCTGTCTCTTGGCATGGCTATCCTCTCTGTGCACATGTGCCCTGAAATCTCTTCCTTTTCTTTATAAAGATACCAGTCATACTGGCCTAGGGTGCCACCCCTAAAGACTTCATTTTAACTTAATCAAGCTCTTTAAAGACCTTATATCTCCAAATATGGTTACACTCTAAGGTGCTAGGGGTTGGGACTTCAACATACAAATTTTGGAAGAACACAGTTCAGCTCATAACACCCATGAGCTACTTCCTTCATTGTTTTAGCAAGATTCCTGCCCATCATGTCATGTAGATACTCTTATATGGCATAGTAACTTAAAATCCCCACTTTTCCTACACATGGCAAAATTCGGCTTCAAAAGAGAGAAATTCTGATATCATTCTCTTATTTATTCAAAGGTCATTTATCTGCATGCTTAACATTTTAGAACACAAGTATCAGGAGGTAAGGAAAACTTCTATGAGTTGTCAAAATAGGTTATTAATGTTCATTAATTTCACTCCTAAGCAAACATTTCAGGGCTTTATTCAGAATCTACCGGCTTTTAATTTTTAAACTATTCTAACATAACTTCACTTAGAGGGAAATTACATTTGGCCAGAACTACCTTCTAATCTATTAGCCTAAATGCCAGACTTTATTCATGGATACCAGTTTGTTGCTCTGTGGGGATGTCTTTTCAGCCCACTTTGAATTACACTGAATTTACCCTCCTCTCATCTGCTTCTATTTATGAATGGTCAAATTATTCAAGAAGGCTGGGATCTATAAAGATTACAATAAAAGAGTTTTTTGTATTAAAAGAAGGCAGTAGTTAAAATCATGGGATTTAGACAAGAAAATAGAAACCTGGGGTGGTTCTTAACAGGGAGCTAGTTCAGCAATGATAAATTAGCTCAAGAGAAGCCCTAGCTGGCTCTCCTTTCTTATGAGGTTATTTTCTTGTCCAGAAAGTTCCCACTGTTTCTATCAAATGTTCCCTCTTTTCTTTCCTTGTAAATATATAGAGCAGTATAAGGGGGGAGTGTCTCTCTTCTGGGGCCCTTACCCATAACATAATCCAGTGCAATGATGCCCAGTCTAAGCACATTTATCCATAAGAAAAGGACAGTATGAGGAATAGTGCACACTCTCATACACATCTGCTTTTGTTCAATTCCTCCTAACAGGAATTAAAAAAGACTAGATTAAAAACCCCCAGCTCTGCTACTGTGTTAAGACAACTTACTAAACTTTTCTAAGGCTTCATTTCCTCATCTGTACAATGAGGAAATATTAAATTAAAATGTACAGAAGTTGAAACAATATTCTACTTAAACGGTATGACAAATTACCCATCATCATATCTTCAATTTCTAAAAGAAAACCAAGGCTCCCACATATTAGAATTACCATCTCAGCTAAGGTTTTCACATCAGACTTGGGAAACCACCCTCACTTATCCCTGGTGTGGCATCTCTGGTAAAGATCAGATTTTCCATTTAAAATCTTGCATGAAATAATGTTCTTCCACCATTCTTAGTACAGTGTCAATTAGCTGTGGAAATTACTGGAAGAAAATATAGTCTTAAAATGTATTTCACAAAATAACTGGAAACAATTTAGACCTAAAATAAATAAAAAGAAAAATAAAAAAAGAGTCCAGATGATACATAACTAAATATCAAAATAGGGAGGAAGCCTACATTGAAATCAATATTCTACCATAAACCAATATGAAATTTTCTTATAAGAAGATAAAAGAAGTTCTGAGTTATCTCTTAAGTAAAAGCAACTGAACTCCATAGGTAAATGAACTTGCTGATAAACTGAACAGGTATTTAGCCATGCTGAATGTCAGAGTTACAAGAAATAGAATTAGGATCATATGGAAGTTCCAGTGGTACCAATACCCATACACACAAAAAAATGATAGAAGAAAACTCTGCACAGAACTTGTATGCTTGAAAGAAAGATTATAAGTATTATTTTTCTCGTGCTACAAATGCAAAACAGGCAAAATCAATAACCAATTCTATTTCTAGATTTTTATCCACTGTACTGCATAAAGGCAATTTGGGCACTGCCTGAACAGAATTCCTAACTCAGCATCTTCTCAGACAAGTAAATTTATCATTCTGACCAATAGATAACTAATCATATAGTGGCAAAGAGAGCACTTTATATTTAATAAAGAGCTTTAATAAAACTAAGAAAAGGTTGGGAAAATTTTAAAACCCTAGCCACTTTAGTATATTAAATTTTAATATAGTTTTAGAACGGTATATCATTTCAGCTGATTTAACAACTGTAAAAAGCCAAATTCATAGTAATATAATCCATTTAATTTTTCAACTCACTTTTCAGAAACAGTGATTCCCCAAAAGTGCTGGCAGACTCAAAAGCTTTCTGAACAAACAAAATTAAGTTCCCTAAACATTTCATTACTAGGCATTAACAGGGAATGCCATTGTGTGCCACAGCATATAAAGCAGATTTTAGGACTCCAGATTGCCTAAAATGACCAGGAATAGGCACTTCTATAAAGATGCTGCGTATTGGACATAAAAATTAAATAGTTATATGCCACACCCAGGTTATAGGAACAGACTATGCAATATACCACACATGAAACATCACAAAATCTGAATTCCTAGGTATAAGTCATTCATATGTTTACTTGCCTCTTTAAAATTAATCATTGCCATCATTATATCCTCATTATTTATTATCTGCATGCATGCTTCTCTTTTTTATTTACATTGCATCTTCATCCATGTTTTTGTCTTTATCACTGGCCTATGTTATTAGGTTAATTTTACTTTGTGAACCTTAAGATCTCTCAACACTCCAAGGTGAAACTCCTAAGTTTGTGGCCTCTTATTTCCATCTAAAATACAGCATAATATTGAGTACAAAAGGTCAATGGACTAGGAGCTTCTCAAGAAAGGGGATGTGGAAAACAAATCACATCACAGGAATGCGGCAAGAACTCTTGTATGAAGAGTAAAAGACAAAAGGACATCCAAAGAAAGGTTGCAAAACATAAACAATTTAAAAAATGAAAAAACAAAGCTCTAAAGTCTACAAAATTATAACAACTATGGGGTATGAACTATGTTTTTTCATTTTCAAATGGAAGGAAGAAAACCAAATCACATGTGTCTGGTAGGGGAAGATTTGCTTAAGAAAACGTTCTCATTTTAGATTTGCTTTTTGGGTAGACAGGCACTTACTACGTCTATTATTCTATCTCATGTTTTCACAGGAATCATATTAATAAGAGACAGGGACTAGGCATTAAAGAGCCTGGGAAACAGTGCATTTGGGAACTTATTGTTTTGTATTAACTAGTCTAATCAACCAAGATGCGCCAACTGCCAGAGCAGACGTAAATCTGCATTCTCAAATTTTTAAAAGTGAAAAGTAACGGGAAGAATATGTCTCATTCTAGAAAAGTCATATTAGGAGACAGACTTGGGAAAATGAATTTTGAAATCTATATCTATATGATATAAAATATTAATAATTCTACAGTGATAGCTATCATTGCCTCATAGGCTAACTGAAAGCACAGCTATTTCTCTGCACGTACATTTTGTTTCTGCAACGGAGCTGCTACAAGAGTCATCATAATGCCAGCAAATTAAACAGGGGAAATTTGAAAGGCCCAGTCATTGTGAATGAGACTGAGGCTATTCCACTGACTTTACATGGTGAAGCGCATCACCAGGGAGCTGATATGACTGTAAAATGTATGTAGACACTATTAAGCTGAAATGATTCTAAGTATGTGGATAGTTCCCTTCTCACTGATAATAGAGTTAAATATTCTGAATAGTTCATTTCTAAGAGATTACTACACTTCCCCAGTACTCAAAATCATTTATGCCTTTTAACTTATGTGAAAGGTTCAGTAATAACCCCTCAAATATTCATTGCTTGTCATATTCTAAATACTGAATTCCTGGATGCAAATACACAGCCCCTATTAGAGGTACTGGAAGTTACATATTTCTACCAAGGGAAGAACATACATTTAGAAACCTGTTCTCTGCTGCTCATAGGCAATCATATTGCATTTTCTCTCATGGACAATATAAAAATGCATTACTATTTATGCGGAACCATTCAGGTGTTACAAACACTTCCACAACATCCAAGAATACATTAGCCAAAACCAACTGAAGTCGTTTTTTGGCTCATCATCATTCAAGCTGAATTAATAATATTAAACAGCATGTGGGATGAGGGAAAACGAAGTATGGAGCAACATTAAAATCCCTTTCCACTCAAGCATAATTCATTTTGATTTTTACTACTGAATTCAGCTAAAGGTCAAACCATATACAATGGTTTAGATTCAGAAAATATATTATTTCACTATTGAGTATGGTCTGAAATAAAGGCAATTAATTTAAAAATGGAAGCAATTTGGAAAATATAAATGTCATGAAAAATGTCTCCATTATAAAGTATATTAATTTTTTTTTTTTTTTTTAGTTTATTTTTTTTGAGAGAGAGTCTCACTCTCTTGGCCAGGCTAGAGTGAGTGCTGTGGCGTCAGCCTAGCTCACAGCAACCTCAAACTCCTGGGCTCAAGCAATCCTTCTGCCTCAGACTCCTGAGTAGCTGGGACTACAGGCATGCGCCACCATGCCCAGCTAATATTTTCTATATATATTTTTAGTCGGCCAATTAATTTCTTTCTATTTTTAGTAGAGACGGTGTCTCACTCTTGCTCAGGCTGGTTTCGAACTCCTGACCTTGAGCAATCCACCCACCTAGGCCTCCCAGAGGGCTAGGATTACAGGCGTTGAGCCACCGCGCTCAGCCTAAAGTATATTAATTAAGTCCTACTATTGCTTACTGCCAACATTTAAAACCTCCCCACTCATACTAGTCATGCCTTTAGTGCAACTTGATTTTCTTCCTATTGTGTTATATACATTCAATGAACATCATTCTGGTGAGGGACCAAGAACAAGGTCAGAAATGGTTGCGATAATAAATTACAGACCTTAATAACTTTTGAATGTACAAGTGATCTGTAAGTCATTTAGCTTGACAGATGGTTAATGAACTACACAAACTAATAAGAACCATATATTAATCTGTACTACTACATGGCGTAAGACCAAGATCTTAAACATGGTCTGCATTATGACCCAAACCAGGAAATGGGGCATATATAACTAGAGGCGAAAAAAAGTTATCTATTAAAATATTATATAAGCAAAAATTACTTGTCAATATATATGTTAATAATTATAAAGAAATAAGTTGTTATGAAAGGATTGGTCAGACTCACAACTGACAGATCACTGAACTGTTATCAGCTGTAGAGTAAAAAATAGGTGATTGGTTGGTTCAGATATTTACTTGCTCTTTTGGTTTTTGTTTTCAACAAAGGCAGTTTGAAATTTTAGTCTTTAGGGTCTGTACTATAGAATACTTGTGCAAATCAAAACTTGTGTACTTTCATGTACTTCCATTTCTTGCTCTTGGGTGAGTCCAAAGCAGTGACCCTGGGTCACCCTTCAACATCTCCCTGAGGGATATCCACAGCCCAGTTTCCGGAAGGAACCCAAACTAGTCTAACTCTATGGAATCAAAAGCAATTCCAAAATGGAGAGACTAAAGAATCAACCTGGGAGGGGGACCAATTGAACAACAATTAAAAAAAAAAACCCACAGCAAGTAGTTTCCCCATTAATGAATTAAAACTGACAAATGACAGCTTGCCTGGTAACACTGATAAAATCTTCATTTACTAATCTACTTTAGTATTTCTCAAGAGTGGTTCCCCCATCACCAGTATCAGACTCACCCAGAAACCTTGTTTGAAATGCATATTCCTAAGTTCCCTTCCAGATCTCTGGTAATACAATCACCAGGACTGGGCCTGAGAAATCTTTTAACAAGCTGCCCAGGAGATTCCCATGTGCCCTAAAGCTTGAGAATCAAAATCCTATGAGGAAGGCTCCAGATGCTCATTATACCTTGTCTCACTGCAGCAATGGTTCCTACCATCGCACAGTGCACACAGCAGCAACACAAGAGATGCCGAATTCTTAAGAGCAGCACAGTGCCTTGACGATTCACTGAATGAATGTGAGGGCACATGCATGAATGAATAAATGCACGAATGGGAAAATTAATAGTGCTTCTGAAAAAAATAGGAATGTCAATTCTTTTAGAATTAGCTCTATAAATCCACTCACAGTTCTCTAAAAATCCCCAAAGTGCTCCAAATTGTTCATATTCTATGTATGTGTCCATATGATCTTAACTTCTCAAATACTGATTAGAAAATTGAGAGGAAAGAGGAAATGCAGGGCTCCGATTCCGATTTCTCAGAAACAACACAGTGCTACACTGCTTCCCATTCGGCATGGTGTGCTGGCAGACACCACCGTCCCGGGCACATCTGCTGCAAAAGCCGTTGCTTAGCAACAGCAATCAATGCTGTATTTCCTCTTCTCCATTTTCCTGAAGATTGAGACACTGCTCCAAGATATTATTTTCAAATACCTTCTGTTTCATTGACAAAACATGTTTGTTAATTTTTTTATTATGGACAAAGAAATCATGGACCAAATTGGCCTAAGAATCCAGGAAAGAAGAATGAGGGAAGGTCAGTATAACACAGGCTGCTTTGGGACTTGTTTGATGAAGAAAAATTCTTTGACAGCTCATTGACTTTATTTGCTATACCATTTCATTCTGCCATTTTAGAATTGATTTCTGCTACCTCATGGGAGATGAAAGCCATTAGCATGAATTATCATTCTAAATGCAGATCCACAAGGTACTGCCATAAAACACAAAAAGCAAATGATGTTCAGAAACTGGCTTAATATACATCTCACATCTCTGGTAAAGCTCATGTCTTGATTATATTCATATTAATCATTATCAACATTTTTAAATATCTCTCCACTGATACCATAATGTATAATTCTTTTAGAAGGGCAATGTTTATGCTAAATTAAGCATAAGCATTGATGAAAACATATAGATAATACCAACACTTACTTTGGGAAAAAAGTAGAAAAGGTACACAAGGAGGAGTCAAACAAATGGGGAGAGGGGATAAGAATTCGTACCAATATGTCCTACCAATGAATGGATTCTTCATACAAAAACGAGACTCGGGGACTTTATGTGACACTTCCCTAAAGAGACTTGACCAAATGCAGGGCACATAAATACAGATAGGATAGTCTCAGGATATTAGAAACAGATTTTGTAAATTGTTCTCCTTCAGTGTCCTTCCAGAAGATTTGGAGCCTCCAGAGCATAGCATTTCTTTGTGTCAGAATGTACTGTCTGTCCACAAAAGGAGTTTCTAGTACCATCTGAGACAGATGATCATGGTTTCTACTACTGATAACTGCCATGAGACAGACTGAAGGGACAAGTATGCAAAGAAATAAACAAAATTAAGGGAATCCTGTCAATTGAAATTAGTATTCTTTCAATCTTCCTCTAAATTTAATATTATATATACACAGATACACAATATATCATATACTCTTTTTCTCAGTTACCTATGACTATAGATGGTGATGAAAGCACTTTTCTAAGCCCCCAACTAAGGACCAGACTTTTCAATCCTTATACCAACAGTGTATATTACTACCTCCTCTATCAAAGGAGTAAACTGGAGTTTGGAATGGGGAAGTAAGTTGGCCAGGGTCACCCAGCAAATCAACTAGAAGACAAAACTGAAGCCTGTATCAGTTTTCCTCCTAAGTCCATATTCCTACCATTATAGCATAAATGACATTTGGGAAAATGAATAAGAGAAAAGCACCCATTTCAAAGAACATGGGCAAAACAAGGAGACAAGAAATAAACAGGACATTCTCGGGCCCCACACTCCCAAGTCTGCTAGACCAAATGCAATGGAACACTCAGCGTATGGGGTTGTTCCCCAACCTGCCCTGCCTATTGCACTTCCAGGCAAGGAAAGTGGCCCTGTTCAAAGGTCAAGATCAGTCCCACCCGACGCACCCCTCCCTGGCTCCACCCTCTCTCCAGCATGGTGATCCTCCCAGGATCTCTGGGACTATCTTAACACCTATAATGGCCGCTGGCTTTGAGTAAACCTCAATTTAAAAAAAAAAAAAAACTTCATTGAAGTATAATTTACATACCATGCAATTAATCCATTTTAAGTGTACAATTAAATGATTATTAATAAATTTACCAAGTTGCACAGCTATTCATACAAATCAGTTTCAGAACATTTCCTTCCCCCTATTGAGACCCCTAATTCCCATCCCCAACTACATTTCAAGCATGCCCCTCCCCTCCACGATGCTCACCACATCCCTCAGATGTGGGTTTACCCTCCCAACCCCCGAAACTCTGGTGAACACCACCATCATTTGAGCACCACAGTGTTAATTATTCAGTACCAATTTGATGGCGAGTACATGTGGAGCCCATTCTTCCAATCTTGTGTCACCTCACTTCAAATGATGGGCTCGAGCTCAGTCCAGGATAATATAAGCAGTGCTAGCTCATTGTCATTACTTAAAATTGAGTAATATTGCATTGTAAACATATACGAAATTTTAATAATCCACTCATGAAATGATGGGCATTTGGATTGTTTCCATGACCTAGCAATAGGGAATTGTGCTGCCATAAACATTTGGGTGCAGATGTCTTTATTATAGAATGCCTTATGCTCTTTTGGGTAGATGGCTAATAATGCTATTGCTGGATCGAATGGTATTCCTATTTTTAGTTCTTTGAGAAATCTCCAAATTCTTTTCTACAGAGGTTGCACTAATTTGCAGTCCCACCAACAGTGTAAGAGTGTTCCTGTGTCTCCACAACCTCGCCAGCATTTGTTGTTTTGAGATTTTTTGATAGCGGCCAATCTCACTGGGGTTAGGTGGTATCTCATTGTGGTTTTGATTTGCATTTCTCTAATGATTAGAGATGTTGAACACTTTTTTATATGTTTGCTGGCTATTATTCTGTCTTCTTTGGAAAAGTTTCTGTTCATTTCCATTGCCCATTTATTGATGGGGTTGTTTGATTTTTTCTTGTTAATTCTTTTGAATTCTGGGTAGATTCTTGTTATCAGACCTTTATCAGAAGTGTAGAAAGCAAATATTTTCTCCCACTCTGTAGGTTGTCTATTTGCTCTAGTGATAGTTTCTTTGGCTGTGAAGAA
>CAUYRT010005117.1:0-12642 GCA_963574885.1 Lepilemur ruficaudatus | reverse complement strand
ATGACCTTGTTATTGGTCTTTGTAGCTAAGGATAATTATTTCAAGACAAGTATGTAATATTCCTCATTTTTTTCTTTAAAAAGATTTTTTATTCCTTTACCCTGTTAAATATGCATGAATATTCTCATTGTAATACTCTATTCCCAAATAAACTTATTTTCTTTTAGAGAGCCTCTCTTTGTTCATTATTTAGGTTGATGTTAGAAAACACTCATTGTAGAGGGGGTGGGGGGTACCGGGGGTAAGGAGGAGAGAAGGAAGCAACCAGCCAACCAAGTCGCCCCCGTCTCCCACCCCCACCCACCCCCGACCGGGTTTAGGGCTCTAGGTTCAGGCTCCACTGCGGTCGCTGATTGGTTGCTGAAGGCTTGGTCCCATTCCAGTGACCCCAAAGTGCTGGAGGGAGGGGGCGGGGGTGGCCCAGTGCAAAGTGCATCCCGCAAGCCCCCAGTCCGGATACCCCACGGCTGGCACGTCGGACCCTGTATGATCTGGGACCTAGCTGTCCAGAGACCTCCTGGGTCCCTTCGTAGCTGGAAGCCTCTGGCCCGGAACGCGGCAGCCCCCTGCTTCGAGCCCCTGGACTGGGACTGCCCCCCCCAACAACCCGAGCAGGCACTTCCTCCCTGCATCCTTGCCCGGAGGCTGTCCGGCGGCCGGGGCGCCACCTCCCGCCTGCCCGGCTGTCTGGGTGCTCTCTGTGCTGGGGCCGTGAGGCACCGAGGAGGATCAGGAACACCCGGGTCCGGCCCTGTCTGGGGTATTTCTTCAATGCAGAACTTGGTGAGTGTGGAGGAGGCTGAAAGGAGGAAGAGAAACAGCAGCTGAGGAGACAGATTCGGGCTGACTGGAGGAGACACGAAAGCTGGAAGGGGTCTGCCCACCCATCAGAGAAGCAGCAGACACAGTGCCTCTGACCAGCATCCTCTATAAACGTTAAGAAGTCCTTTTTGCTCCGCAGTCTGGGCACACTCTGAGCCCTCTCCCCGCGATGCTGTATGTGCACAATGGTTATTAGGCAATCCACGTATCAGGAGAAGGAGCACTCTTCCATAAGGCTGTGACCTAAGGAATCCTTTGTAAAAAGTGGACTCAGCTAGGATGTTGCACCACCATTGTCGAAGGAACCCTGAACTCCAGGAAGAATTGCAGATTCAGGCTGCAGTAGCTGCCGGGGATGTTCACACAGTACGAAAGATGTTAGAACAAGGCTATTCTCCGAATGGCCGAGATGCTAACGGCTGGACCCTGCTACATTTCTCTGCAGCAAGAGGAAAGGAAAGATGTGTTCAGGTATTTCTAAAATGCGGAGCTGATCCCACAGTTAAGGACTTAATCGGAGGCTTCACAGCTCTTCATTACGCAGCCATGCATGGCCGGGCCAGGATTGCACGCTTGATGTTAGAATCTGAATACAGGAGCGGCATCATTAATGCAAAAAGCAATGATGGCTGGACTCCCTTCCATGTGGCTGCCCACTATGGTAGGGACTCGTTTGTCCGACTTCTACTGGAGTTCAAGGCTGAGGTCGACCCACTCAGGGATAAAGGTACAACGCCGCTTCAGCTCGCCATTATCCGAGAGAGGTCAAGCTGTGTCAAAATCCTCCTGGACCACAACGCCAACATCGACATTCAGAATGCCTTCCTGCTGCGATATGCTGTGATCAAAAGCAGCCACTCTTATTGCCGCATGTTCCTTCAGAGAGGGGCAGACACAAACTTGGGCCGCTTAGAAGACGGACAGACTGCTTTACACTTGTCTGCCCTTAGGGATGATGTGCTTTGTGCACGGATGTTATATAATTGTGGAGCGGACACGAACACAAGGAACTATGAAGGATAGACCCCACTGGCTGTTTCAATAAGTATTTCTGGAAGTAGTCGACCCTGTTTGGATTTCTTACAAGAAGTCACAAGACAGCCCAGAAACTTGCAGGACCTGTGCCGAATTAAAATTCGACAATGTATAGGCCTTCAAAACCTAAAGCTGCTTGATGAACTACCAATTGCCAAGGTTATGAAAGACTACTTAAAACACAAATTTGATGATATCTGATATACCAGAGCTGTGAGCAAGATTAGGAGTCATATTCCAGATACTTAAAAGGCTTTTTGCCTTGCACAAAGTATATCCTATGCAATTTCTGATTTGCTGTGAAGTCAGAAAGCAGGTATACACTTTTAGGTTTTCTGTTTGTCTGATTTTCATTGCAGGGGAGGGATTTTTTTATATATATATAACACACACACACACACCACATGCTTGAGGTCTTAATTTGGTTTCTTGGTCCAAGCTTAAGAGGTCCAAGTTTTCTATACAATATTGCATTTACAGAGATTGTTTTTCTAAAATGACACAAGCAGGTTTGGAGTGGAGAATTTACCCTTTCCAAATTTATGGTTTCATTGGTGAGCACAGTATTATAAACCAACAGAATACTTGTTAAAGTTTGGAGGTACAGTTTCACCCAGTGTTGGGGGGTGGCCCTGGATTATTCTAGAAAATGCCCTAAGAAATGTTTAAAGTAATGCTGTCACCACATTCATTTTTAATGAGTACAAATTGGCTGTTTCAAACTGTTCTTTTTCCTAATTAATGTAGCTTTTGGATTACATAAATCCAATACCTCTGCTTTCCTTTTGGTGTGCTCTTGTTTTTAACTTATTTTTTCAACAACTGTAGTACACTCCCCTGAGACATCGTCTTAACTTCTATCTCTAGTTGAATTGCGCTTTAAAAAAAATTAATCAGAAAGAAAATCACGTCATAAAGCCAGTGTATTCTGTTTTTAAAATAGTGCCTCCAGTACAATGCTCTTTCTGGTGTATTTTATCCATTATTTCACTTGCTGTTCATCATTCCACGGCCGGCTTTGACATGCCCGTGAGAACAGAAACCACCACTTTAATTTTCACTGCAGAACTTTAGTATGTCACTTGCGATTTCCATTTTAAGCTATGTCTTTTACTTCACTTTAAGCAGAAAATTTCATATCCTGGTGGTAGAGTCTTCCCTAAAAACAGCCCAAAATATTGTTAAACCATGTGGCTTTACTAGTTAAATAATTGGGAGTGGTTTCATGTTGTTTCTTTTCTTCCCAGTTTAAAAAAATAATAATTTTTTTTTATTGGGGGAAAACTACAAAGCATTTATAGTACAATGTTTACAGTCACAATTTGTAGTGAGCTGATGTCCCAAAATATATTACCACTCAAGTTGACTTATCTTGTTACATTCAAAAATCTACTCTGTCAAAGTAGTCCAGAGAGTACATACATAGTGCTCCAACTGTATCTACATACAACCAACACCCCATTTTAAGCGTACAATTAAATGATTTTCAGTGAATTTACCAAGGTGTACAGTTAATCACATGAATCAGTTTTTGAGGAATTCCTTTCCCCTATTGAGACCCCTAATTCCGCTCCCCAACTACTTTTCACCAAGTAGGTAACACTAACCATTTTTTAAAGAAGATTTAAGATGTTTGTCTTAGAAAAACAAAAACAATGAAAGTGTTCCTCAAAATGTCCTCCTCCAAGCTAAGAGTGTTATTTTGTTTGTAATCCATCCAGTTTTGTCTCATATAATATGTATAATAATCAAATGAAATTTTAAAAACTTTATTTTAGAGCACCCATATACAAAAATTAAAATGAAAAATAAAACCAAACTAATTGTATTCTAAAAAAAAAAAAAGAACTTCCTGGTTGCTTTCAGTTTTTGTAAATTATAAATAAAGGTCCTATAAATATCTTATACATATTATTGTGTGAACATAGGTTTTCAAATTGATTGGGTAGGTGTCTATCAGCACAATTATTGGGTCATATTGTAAGAATATGTTTGGTTTTATAAAAGGCACCCAGAGTATTTTCCAAAATTACTGTGCCATTTTTCATTCTCACCAGCAATGAATGAAAGTTTCTGTTACTCTACGTATTGCTAGCATTTGGAATTATTAAGTTTTTTAGATTTTAGCTATTCTAGTAGATGTGTAGTAATTTATTATTGTTATTTTAATTTGCAATTCTCTGTTAATAAATTATTTTTTTATTTTCTTTGCTTGTTGACAAGTTATCCTGAGGATCTATTCATATAGCTATTTGTCATTCATGTATCATCCTTAGTGAGGTGTTTATTAAAATATTTGTACAATTTTTATTTGTTTTGTTTTTTATTGCTGAATTTTAAGGGCTCTTTGTATATTTTTGGATATAAATCCTTTATCAGATATGTGTTTTACAAACATCTTTCTCTTGTTATTGGCATGACTTTTAATTCTCTTGACAATGTATTTTGTACAGCAGAATTTTAATTTTAATAAAGTCTGATTTATCATTTATTTCTTCAATAGATTATACTTGTGATATTGTATCTAGACACTTATCAACACACCCAATTTCACATACAGTTTTTTCCTATGTTTTCTCTTAGAAATTTTATGGTTTTGTGTTTTAAATTTAGGTCCATGATCACTTCAATATTTTTGTGTGTGGAAGGTATGAATTCTATGTCTAGATTCATTTGTCTGCATATGAATATCTATTTGTTCCAGGACCATTTTTTACAAAGAATATCATTTCTTCATGGTTTACATTTACTCCTCTATCAAAAATCACTTGATTGTATTTGTGAGAATCTATTTGTCTTTAATTGTTAACTATTATTATTTCTGTACATCTAAGATTAAGAAATTCTTTCTCCTCCAGGGGGCTAATATATGCTCAACTATTTCACACTGTCTATTCAGGGTTTTACTCTTTGAAATTAAATATTTAATTAGTCCGTTTTTCTATACATTTTAATTTATAGAATGATGTCTGAGTTTCAAATTTTTTTCTAAATAGCCAATTAATTATTTAGATAATATTTAGCAAATATTTGTCCATTCCATGAGTTTCGTTCATTATTGGTCTTTTTTGGACTATATTAATATTTTAAAAAGCCTCTTTGGGGGTATACAAATTTGTATGGATTCAGATAGTCACAGAATGTGAGAGCCAGGTGCTATCCATTTTCTGACTTGAATTTCATTCAAGTAGGAAGTTGAAGGCAACTAATAGAATAGAATCTAAGACTTTGTGGAATCTTAATGCTGAGAGCAATGTTGGTCTCAAATTTCTTCACTTGTGCACTGATCACTAGGGGAAAATGGAAATGAGGAGTCTTTACTTCTTAATCTTATTTCACCTTACTCTACCTTATTTTATAAAACTCATAATGTGCTAAACACAATTATTTGAAAAGTCACAGTGTGAGATATATTGTCCCAGGACTATACAGTGCCTCTTTTGCGACATAATGAATGCTATTTTTATCTTGTGACTTCTTTTTCAGCTCTGAAGGAAGATTAGTCTCTTTGTAGCTCATGGTTGATGTCTTAGTTTAATAGTAATGATTAACTCCAGACCTGTATTACACATCTGAGTTAAGTAAATTGTTTTTTTCTTCCAGTTCGGATTTTTCTCTGTCAACATCTGAGAAGTAAGAAAAGAAGTTATATTTTTAGTTACAAAGACATTCCTTTATCCTTGAAAAAAAGATTTGAGGACCTGTTTGATTTCAAAAAATCATTCATGAGATTCCTTGTCATGTCATTTTTCAGAGGCTTATAAAGACATACTTCATTTCTGTGTTTTGAGCATATTTTTCCACTAACTCTGTATCTTAAATAAAAAATATACATTCCATATGGTACTTATTAGACTTATAGAACAAGACAAAGTAATTCCCTAGAAAATGCTCACAGCTTGGTGATAATAGGGATACATACTTACTAGCTAACACCATGAAATTAAATTACTGCAATAAACCACATGTGGAAATGAAAGGTGAAGTGACAGCAACATATTAAATTATGTCCTAAGTGTTTACAGAATACTCTTAATGCCAACATTACAAAGTAAACATGAATCATAAAAATATTCCAAATTGTATGCTCTTTATTCTCTTCTTATAATTTTTTTGTAGTACTTTATTAACCTTAGGACAATTTAATAGGCAATTAGGAATATCAGCCCCTTCAAATTTCTTTAGAATAAATGCTAAATAGAGAATCTGGCATATAAAATAGTTATATACATAAAGAGGGAAATATCCTTAAACTAATACAAAAAAGCATATATGTAAATATTTATAAAAACTGTTTATAGTTATATTTAGAAAGATTCATGATTTTTTCTACCATTACAAAACACCTACAATCACAAAACTGATTTTGAAAGTGACTAGATATTTCAAATATAATAAGTTAAGTGCTCATTATTCCTGAAAAAAAGTCTTGATATTCATAACATTACTTTTACTTATTAGAAATTGACTATGTGGTTAAGTTCCAAATGACACATTTTACTTTCACAAAGTCATTTTCTTGGATGAAAATCTCAGTGCTGTTCTAGAATACAAATGTGCATTAGTTTAAAAATAAAGATGAATCACTTTTGTTTACAAATCAATTTGAATGTTCTTAAGGAAATTGTATTATTGCTACAATTCACACCTGTCAAAAATTGTTGGTTTCTCTGGAAGAAAAAAACAAAACCAACAGATTTGAAGACAATCTCTCTATATAAATAAATATTCAGCTGCATTCTTCTGTTCACTGTGGTTAATCATATCCCAATTTGTCATTTACAATATTGTGATTTTGATATGCTGAATATTTAGGCTCAAATACGTTAAATATTAAAATACAAGAAACATGATATTCTTCACAAGTCTTAGAACTTGCACATTCTTTATTCTTGAAAATAGCACAAGGAAGGAGTCAATTTATGTTATACATTCAGTGCTTATATTAGTTATAAAATACTAAGTTATGTCAAAAATTTGTCAGTTTTTGAAATAATTAAAAGTTTGGATTTTTTTTAAATCTATATGCTAGATATAGCAGGGTATAATATTAAGAAGTACACTTCAAAATGAATTTCGAAATTTTCGATATAACAAATCTCCTAATATATTCCAACTTTGATCAAGTACGCTGAAAACCTATGACCATGTTTCTTTAAATATAAAAGATACTGGAAACCCTAAAAGCAAAGGAAAGCTGATCAAATGGTATTTAAATAATGGATGAGATTTAAAAAGTTATTGAGAGTACATATCCTTGATTTAGACTTTCCTTGATGACTAGGTCATTAAGAATCAGACAATATATTCTATGGTGCCTAACAGCATTTTATGGAAGTGCATTTATTTTTGTAAATATCTCATATTGAAACATTTTTACAGTAACAATTTCAAAAATGCTCAGAAAACATTTATCACCACACAATTGGCAAAAACTACTTGTTATATTTATAGTGAGGGTCACAGTGGGGAATGATCGCTTTCTACAGCTTAGGAGATCTTAGAATTCAAACTAGGTACTGTTTACACCCAAAGACTTAGAGAGGGTAGCCAGTTTTTTACAGCTAACACTCAGCACTCGCAGACTCAGAGAAGGCTGCTCTTAACACAAAAGAAAAGACAGATTTCCCTTGGCCTCGGGGCAGAGTACAGAGACCACACCACACACAGGAGGATAACATTAAGGTTTCAGTTCCTTATTATGATATTGAGTCATAGTTGATGAATAAGAATCTTTTTGAAGAGCTTGTTAGAATAGAGTTTCTCGTGTGGTTTCCGCAGTCCCTGTGAAGTTTGTCCCTGTCAAGATGCAGGGCTGTGAAAATCAAGCCAATTATAATACTTTCTTGGAAGCTCAGTGGCGTATGCTATCTAATGTTGTTAGGGAGAAACGCTACCTGCAGCTTTCAGGGTTTTGTGATGGGGAAAGAACAGCAGAAGTAAGAGGAGGGAGGTAAGCCAAAGTGAGCAGGGCTGTAGCCATATTTCTAAATATATCCGTGTCAAGCACACAGCTGCAAGCAAAGCCAAAGCCAAGGCCTCACAGATTCAGCCAGTAAAATACAGCAAGCCACTTTTATGTCCAGACAGTTTGTGGCTTACGTAGCTAGCAAAAGGAAGAATCACAAAAGGAGACAGCTCACTGTGCTCTTTGTCCCCCACACACAAAAGTGTGAAACTCAAATGAAAATGGCTAGATGGCAATGCAGTGCCAGGGACACCCTGTTCCTGAGGTGTCTTCCAGTTCTAGAAGGCAGTTAAGTACATTGATAGACTGCAGTTGTAACCTAAAGGACATGGGTAAAAAGCCGTGTACCTCATCAGAACCTAGGAGATAATGAGAAACTGAGGCATGACAGCCTTCCATGGGATGTAAAGAAGTGAGTACAGATGACCTCATCACATTTTCTCATAGCCCTCTGTCCTCTTGTCTTCCAGAAAGATCACAAGCATTTCTCCAAGGCTCAGATTATCTGTGGTTCAAACCTTTGCCCGAGTGGCCTATGTGGACTCATACAAAGTTACCAGGATGCAATGGTGCAACTGTTTCTCTATAATACCAATGAAATTTAAGTTTCTAATTGTATACTCTGTTCCTAGGGCATGATTTTCTTTTTGTATATGTGTGATGTTTTGTTCCTTCTTCACTCACCAACACCCACCAACACACACACACAGAAATATGAGAACAAAAAAAAATATTAAATTTGGTTGTAAAATACTAATTATCATGGTACCAATAACAATTTCTCCCATAGAGATTAACATATATGACTTTAACACTTTCAAGTTTGTGAATGTGGGCAAATGTAATTCTAGTAACACAAAGCAAATTTAAGGTCAAATCTCCCAGTAATAATTTCCCATCTTATGTGCCATCATTGGGTAGATTGCAAAAATTTTTTAAAAAGGCCACAATTTTCTCTTCTCTATATTGATCCATTGCAAAGGAACCTTTCTGCTCCTTACTTAAAAAGACAAAGTCTATTTTTTCAACCTTTTAAATAGGGTTAGTCCTCTGACTTGCTTTTGGTAATAGAACACACAGAAGAGAGAGGGTTCCAGTCCTGAGCCAGGATGTCAAGTGCTTTGCATGCTTTCCTCTCTTCTTTGGAACCTTTATACCATTATGTGTGGCCAGATGCCATTATCACTAAAGACATCTGTATGGCATCAGCCAACAGACAACTAGCATGAATAAAGCAAGTGAGATCAGAACTGCCCATTTGATCCCAGTTCCAGATAAGCACATTAGCTGCTTTAAGCCAATAAATTTTAATCTGGTTTATTATGTGGTGAAAAATAACTGACACAAACATGTATTTACCCCAATAGTAGAAGAGGTAGTCTATCAAAGAATACTTTTGGAATATTGACAGTGTTAAATCATGTTTGTACCTATTTGAGAAATTTCCCAATTTTTCATGTATGTTCAATTAACAGAACTTCTGTAATTTCCAAAACTAGTCACTCCAAACAAAATCTAAGTCTTAAAAACTTTCTTCTTCTTCTTTTGAATGTAGACATTTATTGTCTTCATTGTATTCTTTTACTTGCATGAATGACGCTTCAGTGCTGCACCAATGATCAAAAGAAGGACAAGCAGTATGCTGACAATTTTAATAAGACTCATACAATGTACTTGACTATTCTTAATGACTTTAAGCATCTCAAACTGTGACTTAAATAACAAACGATAAAAAGGTCTGCTCATTACTTTTTTATTGTATAATGAAAGTCAGTGACCTGCAAGAAGAAATTTAAAGAATTGAGACATTGATTTAAAGGTGATGGTATAATGGCTTTTAAATTTACCTCCTCATTTAAATAATTGGATTGCACTGGATCTTGAATAAGAGAACTATCTTATATTATGAATTCCATTATTTAATAATTAAAGATAAAATGTTAAAGGAAACATATATATTTTTCAGAAATTTAAGAAAAAAATTTTTTCTTGATATGTAATAACTTTGAAACTTACTCATTTTATATAACTAAAAGCAATATTAGGAGCCTGGAACAATCAGCAATTTCACTTTTGATATATATAACCCATGTAGCACTGAAAAAAATGCAATAACTTTTGTATCATACCCAATTATATTAGTAATATGAGGATAAAATAGAAAGTGACTACATGATCTAATATTTCTGCATTAATACATACCATTCAATTGTGTAAAATTAGAACTACTTTTCAAATTTTTTAAAAAGTATTTTTTAAAAAATCCCTTTCAACTAAGAAACCGTGTTTTGCTCTCTAACAACTGAAGCTATTATTATAATTAAGCAATTTATTCTTTTTAGGCAAAAAAACATATGAAGAATAAAACATAACTGAAATTGAACATCCTACCTCCCTGTCTTGTATTCAGCTTATTCTCACAGGAGAAATTAAGTCAATTCATCAGGCAAGGTAAATAGATAAGCAGAATCCTTAATCATTGAGGCACTTGACTGAATTTTTTAAAAATCTTTTTTGTCTATTTGTAGCACGTTTAGATTTTATGCCTTGAACTGTTATTAATTAGAGAATGGTGCTAATTATGAACTATTTGAGTTATCTCAAAAAATGAATGACTTTGTTTCGATTAGTATTCTAACTTAGTAAGAACATTATTTAGTTGAGGACTTGATTATAAATGTCATCATTTATAACTATAAATCTTGATGCATCATAAAACTTTCAAAATCTGCAAAGGGTCTAAGACTTTACCCTACATGCAAGCTAATAAGTTATCTGGCCAGTTTCCTGGATGTTGACAGTAGACTTGGAAGCCCTTGATCAGAGATCATCATATCACAGTAAGCAGCATGAGCCTCACATTTGTGTTGTTTTTTCTTAACCTTCAAGTCCTGGGGGGCGGGGGCAGGGGGGTGACAGTTAGTGGTCCAGGTGTATGTTGTACACACAATGGGTTTGTGTCACAGATGAGGAACTCTAAACTTAAGAAATCCATTTTTAATAATCGATGCAAGCAAAATGTCTTCAAATTATTAACCTGAAACTCTCATGATAGGGTATATCTGAAACTAGGATGACATCTAAGTTACATAAATAAACTCCTTCAAATAAATAGGCCTTATTATCAAGTCATAAACCCTCTATAAATAATAATGTGATAATTTATGTTGTTTCCTACTTCATCTATATAACTTATGGTACAGTTGGGCAATTGAGGAAAATAATCTGAATGAATGAATATATCTTTGATACTCTACCTAAAATTCATTTATTAATTTGCCCTTCAAAGATTCCTTCCAGGACTTCATAGATGATGTCCAAGATATTCATTTCTCTCCCACAGCATCATTTATTAATATTAGTTCCTTTCACTAAAATAATTTAGTTTCCTTCATTGCGCACAGGTAATTTTTGTTGCTATTTGCATGTTCCCTGAATTAACCCAAAAAACAGACTCCCCAAGATATTTTTAAGGCTGCTTTCATCTGCCACCTTCTTATATTGTCCATTTTCTTCCACTAGACCTATAGCAAAGCTGGCCAAATTTATCTTCTTCTAGGATTTTCCAGTGCCTGGAATCAACCTTAGTCAAAAATCAATACATTAATTGCACAGAAGCAATATTCAAATTCAAGACCTTTCAAAGTGGTGAAGATAAGTGCAACATGCCACATGAGTGCAAAAGTGTCCATTCTTCTACTTTACTATACTTAAAAGTCTGATCAGAGCTTTTAAGTATAATGAAAGCATAAGACAAGAAACACCAATGCAGTGAAAGTCTTCTTAAAGGAGTAATATTTGAGATATGAAGAATAAATAAGTAGAAACTAGCCATGACAACTGGAAAATAGTATATCAGGCAGAGTTAACAGATGTCTGAACTTAACTAGGGGTAAAGAAGATTCAAAGCTGAATAAAGAGAGATAAGTCCGATATGAATTGGGCAGAACGGTCAAGGAGGAGATGAGGATAAAATGGGGTCAACACAAACTTAAGTTCAATTTCCTTGTACTATTTCTTTTACAGTTAATTATCTCCTTTCTGTTTTCTTGGTAACCTTTCTTTTTCCTAGAAATCTTAGAAATATATATATATATGTACATATATATATATATTCTCAGTTGATTCTCTGTGGCTATTTATTTACTTATTTGCTTTTCTTTGCTTATTGGCTTCTTTGAATGTATTTGGGTTTCTATGTATGTTAGAAACCAGACTAGGGAAATTTTTGTCACATTTGGATATTATATGTGAGATTCAAAATTTTGTCAAATTCTCATAGAAGGTTTAAGGATACCTAGATACACTTTGTCTCATTCACCTAATATGTGTTTATTTTTGAAGTAAAAGTTTTAATGAAATAGTAAATTTATCACACACCTTTTCAAATATGTATATAGTGATATTCTTAGAGAAATGTGCATGAATGAACAAAAAATATATTTTCAAGAATTCTCTGAATGTGAATGTACTTGTGAAACCAATATCCCAATTAAAAAATTTAGCTTCATAAAGATGAGAGTTTTGCTTCTTAAAAATCATTAATGAGGATGTGGAGAGATAGGGACTCTCTTACACTGTTGGTGGGACTGCAAATTGGTGCAACCTTTGTGGAAAAGAATTTGGAGATTCCTCAAAGAGCTAAAATTAGAATTACCATTTGATCCAGCGATAGCATTATTAGGCATCTATCCAAAAGAGCATAAGACATTCTATGATAAAGACATCTGCACCCGAATGTTTCTGGCAGCACAATTCACTATTGCTAGGTCATGGAAACAACCCAAGTGCCCGTCAATGCATGAGTGGATTGTTAA
>CAUYRT010005116.1:0-72093 GCA_963574885.1 Lepilemur ruficaudatus | reverse complement strand
ATAAAAAAATTAGCCAGGCCTGATGGCACATGCCTGCAGTCCGAACTACTTGGAAGGCTGAGGCAGAAGGATTGCTTGAGCTCAGGAGTTTGAGGTTGCTGTGAGCTAGGCTGACGCCACGGCACTCTAGCCCAGGCAACAGAGTGAGACTCTGTCTCCAAAAACAAACAAACAAACAAAAAAAACAGATATGTATGTTACCTTGGTGATTTTTATAACTCCACAAAAATTAAATCCATTTTGTACAGGTTGCATGAGTAGACAGACCAATGAGGGGAAAATAATATAAATTTTAGAAATGGGCTTAAGTGCATATGGAAAGTTAATACATGATAAAGATGGTATTTTAGTGAAGAAAAGATGAAGTTAAGCAACTGCATCTCTACCAAAAATAATTTTCAGATGAATCATATATTTATATTTTTAAATTGAATTACGTATACTGTACCAAAAAAACATGTAAGATTATATGTGTGTGTATATGTATAGATAAAGATATATAGACATATATATAATTTTGGAATAGGAAAAGCTTTTTAAAGGCTTTTTAAAACTTAGAAGTTATAATTGATGAGATAATAAAACTACATCTGTATTAAAAATTAGATCATGGAACAAAATACCATAAACCAATTTAAGACAAATTACAAACCAGGAAAAAATGACAACATAAATGTCAGTGGGATTTTTTTCTTTCCTTTACAGATAAGGAGCTATTAGAAATTATAAGAAGGCAAACAACCCAATAGCACAACCAGCAAAAGACAGTACACAGAAGAGAAAATACTTGTCATTTCTGAATAGAAACCTTAATGAATGATCTATAGTATGAAATGCAGTGGAACTACCCAGGGAATTAAGAACTTTTTGTGTGCATAGATTTGGCAGTTGAACCAACATTAACAGCCCTCTGGAAGCACTTTTAGTGGTTTAGAAGCACAAAACAAAAATCAGTGGGATGATGAACTCCTGGCACATAAGAAAACAAAAATGAAGAATGTAAAAAGGAACAAGAGGAGTGAACTGGACAGGTCTAGGGATCTCCAGGTCAACGGAAGGAGGAGTCACCCCAAAAAGGACTTCAGAATATAAAAAGGTGAGACTGGTATTAAGAAAGTCAAGTGGTTAACTGTGAACATCAAGCTGGACAAGGAAAAAAGAGAGATGGAAACAGTATGGAGCTGACACAAAAGGGAAGATGGGGAGAACAAGGGAATCAGAGTTTTTCGGTTCAAGTTCGAGAGGAGAGGTTCGATGGAGTTTGGGCATGTAAGAGCTAGAAGGATGGAAGGTTTAGTCAGTAACTAGAATTTTAGACTTCGACTTCTAAGATAGATCAAACTCCCAATTACAAAGTGTGACCCAATAACTGAGCAACTGAATTGGAGTGCAAATAAAGTCACTGGAGTTGAATTTAACCAAGAATAATATTTTGGACAGATCAACTACAAGACCATTAAAAGTCCACAGGATAATGGCAGTAACTGAGGGGCTTAAGGGACTGAGACTCGACAGCTGACATCATCAGAGAGATCAACAGATGACACAGAGAAGGCAGCTGTCAGCAAGGCAGACTTGCTTGGAGCGAAGCAGGAGTGAAGACCCTGGGCTTTGTAAGGTCCTGGTGTCTTAGATATCAGAGCCAGAAATGAACTGCAGAATTTCAAGTTTCTGGTAGTTAGATCTACTTATGACATCTATTTCATAAGGCTGTTGTGACAATCCAGTTAGATGACATATATAAATAACATAGTGCAGTGATAGCTAATATTATATTAATATTTTATACTAATAATTAGTATAATTCACCTTGGAAGTAGAGAAAAAATGCATGTCATTAATCACATCCCACATTTTCATGTGGGGAACGGGATACTGGAAAACAGACTAAAGGACCTGCTAGATTATGCCACCATTCTGTGATAGAAAAGGTCTAGATTCTACAACTGGTTCCTTTTTCTCAACACTGAATTTAGTTCATTCTGAACAATACAAGTTGCATTTTTAAAATTCATATGGCCAAAGAGAAATCTGCCCTCAGGTTTCACATGGAAAACATAAAATGTCATCTTAATGAATAAAATGAGTAAAACAAAATGAGCCCTCAAATATTTTAGAGAAATACACTGTGCTGCTATAAGACAGAAAGATACAGTTCAAAATTGTTTTATTGGTCAGTTTTATCATCTTGATAAAAAAAAAGTACTACTGGAAGCTTAAAAAGAACATGCCTTTTGAATTTTAATGAATTTAGTGAAATTTAGTTACAGATTAAAGTTATATAGATAAATGGGTTGGTAGAATACAGGTCTATATACTCATTATGTGTCCATTAATTAAACTGTTTACTATTAACTTTTTAATTAATTTTTTGATGAATTGCAATTACATCTTTTCATTTTCTTGTGACAGACCTAGTTCATGGTCCCAGTTGTATATGATACAGATGAATACCAATTCATAGCTTAACAACTGTCATTTGCTTTTTAGAGCATAGACTGTATTATTCAACTATGTGTCTATGGAAGACTTTCTTCTTAGACTCACTCAATGGCTAACTTTTCGATGGAATAAGACAAAGAGCTGAGCAAAAGTTGATGATTTCAATTGAGGGGGTAGATAATTTGGCTCCAACCTCCTCCTTTTCTTCAAAGGCTGTTTGAAGGGCAGGGGAATTATTATTAGGAAAATTACTTTTGTATATTGTTTAATTTTATTTTCAGTAAAGTTGATTTTTTCTTTTTGTGTGCAGTCCCCTGAATTTTAACACATATATAGATCCAGGTATCCACCACCATAATAAGGATACAAAACATTTCCATCACCCCTCCAAAAATCCCTTGTGCTACCTCCTTTTAGTCACCGTCTCCTCCTACCCGTAACTCCTGACAATCACTAATCTGTCCTCCATCTTTATATTAATGGTTTTGTCTTTTTGAGACAGTCATATAAATGGAATCACACAGTACACTTTCCTAAGATCAAACCAAACAGAATCCCTAGGCTAGCAGGTGGCTGATGTCACAAAATCATGCCATTTATAAAATGCTATTTTTGAAAGTTTTACTGCCTTTTCTTACTATAGTGAACCAGATATTGTTTTTCAACCTAGAAAGTACTGAGAACTTCAAAGACTACTCTCTTTCAATAGTCTTAATCACAGACAAGTGACAGTGTCTGTAAGATCCACATGTGTTAGCTTTCGTCGTACAAGACTGAGTCTAGGATGTTTTAGTAGTTAAAATATTATTCCTCAGAGCCCAGAGCCTCTTAAATGTCTAGTCACTGTGAGGTGGTAACTTCAGTGGTATCAGTATATAGAAACTTCCAATTGTTCCAACAATTGTGAATATCCTTGTTATACACTTTGGATGTTCTCATCATTGTGTTGCAAGAAGCTGGGGCCCATCGTCTTTCCAAATACTTGAGAGCAAAGAAGTCAACCATTAGTTTGTGGGTACAGTCTGCCATCTACAGTCCATAAGTGGTCTTGGCATGCTTGCTTTCATGACAGCTTTAAAATGTGATTGAAAATGCAAATGTTAATAACAGGCTTTGGTGTTTCTCATGAAAGTATGGTACAGCAAATCTGCATTTCTTATCCACAATCTGATGATCTGACTTTTGCATTCTAAACATTGTATCTAGGTAAAATTCACCATCCAAATTCCTTTAATATTGGACCAGAATTGGGGCTATCATTGATCTGCAGAAAATATGTTATCGTGGAATGGGTTATATCAGTCTAATTCTAGGGTACCTTACTACTTATGCATAGTTTGAGGTTCAAGTAAGGTCCATAGCTCTGGGGGGAGGGAGAGAAATGTTTTCTTCATCTAGATTTAAATTCTGAGGTCAGAAATGCAGAAGGGAAGGTAGAAAATAAATAGATCAAGACCTTGCAATTTTATTTCTTCTCCTGAAACCTTCTCTGCCCATCTTCCCCTAATTCACTCCTTATCAATATTCATATCTAAACTCAAATGTCACCTTGAAGAGACACTTTCCCCAAACACCTGGGCAAAGCAGCCACTCTGCCTTCCCATCCCCATCACTCTCTAGCCCATCACCCTGTTTTTATTTCTTCACAGTACTTAGCACTAATGGAAACTGATTCATTTATCTGTCTATATGTTTATTTTCTGTCTTCCCTCTCTCCTCATCCACTAAATATAAGGGCCTTTTACTTGTTCACTGCTACATCCCCAATACTTAGAACAGGACCTAACCCATAATAAATGCTTTAAAAAGTATTTGTTGAAAAAAATTAATAGATAAAAGTGTTAATACTTGGTGACATCAGCCATCTGATAGCCTAGCGATTCCATAGGCTTTGATCAGAAGTCTACAACCTCATAAATGCTCACCTTAATCATCTCTGAACTATGGGGAACTTCTGAGTCTGCAGCAGTGAACTGGAAAGAGTTTTCGGAGCAGTCCATCCTGGGCTTTCTTGGGAGTATTTTTTTTTTTTAATTGCTGAAGGGAAATAGTCATGTTAGCATGTTGGGTTAATAGCACATTTGGGATATTGTGATCTGATAGGAGCATTAATATGACAGTCAGAAACTTAGATTCTGATCCCTAGTTTTAAGGGGAGCTCTAACAATAATTATCCCCAGAGTTCCAGCTCAGGTAAGATGGAGAAGGCACACTTCACACCTTCTCTCCCACTAAATATAATTACAAAATCTGGATAGAATGCAAGAACAACTATTTGAAGACTCCAAAAAGTAAATAGCAGCAGGCAGATTGGGGAAGAACACCAGAGTTTGGAGTAGCATCAATCTAAATCCAAACATATCAATCATACATCAATGTAAATTATCTAAATATGCTAATTTTAAAAAATGAATTGTCCCTAAGCTCATCAAGTTGTATACATTATATATATAGAGAGAGAGAGCTTGTTATATGTCAATGACCTCAATAAGGTGGGGTTTTTTTTAAGAGATGGAGTCTCCCTGTCACGCAGGCTGGAGTGCAGTGCTGTGATCATGGCTCACTGCAGCCTCAAACTCCTGGGCTCAAGCTATCCTCCTGCCTCAGCCTCCTAAGTAGCTGGGATTATAGATGTGAGCCACTGCACCTGGAAAAATGAGTTTAAAAAAAAAATTGCCAGAATGTGTTTTTAAAAATTACCCAACTGTATGCCATTTACAAGAAACACAGCTCAAACATGACATATGTAGGTTAAAAGGATGAAAAATATACATCTTCACAATTGAAGAGCAAACATATAACCCACAATAAGCATTATGTCATTCACTGGTGTATTTTTTCATCAAATATTTATTGAAAATATACTAGGTTCAAGACACGATGCCGAACATTTTTACACACTAACTCATAATCTTAAGAGCCATATTTAAGAATGAATTACATTAGTCAGGAGATCAGATGATGGTACCTAAATCAGAGTGGGATAGGTAGAAATAGTAAAAAACAAACAAACAAAAAAAAATGTAGGACCCAACACTTGAAATAGATTTTGAAAAGTTCATCAAGATTTCTAGACAAAGTAGTTAAGTGGAGATAAAACGAAAAAAGCAAAATCAGTTGATTTACTGAGTTGTACATCCTTCTTTAAATAAGCATGTTTACCCTTTCTGCACTTTCCAGAGAGGGGTCCAGACAATGTTGCTCTGGATTCCTGTCATAACTCAATAAGAAACTTTCCCAATGTCCGGAGTCTTTGATGTCCTGCAAATGAAGGAGTAGGATGTCCTGAAATTCCTTACAGCGGGAACCCACTTAGGTGGCACCAACCTCGACTTCCAAATGGAACAGTCCATCTACAAAAGGAAAAGTGATGGCATCTACATCATAAATCTGAAGGGGACCTGCTTCTGCTGGCAGCTCGTGCCATTGTTGCCATTGAGAACCCTGCTGATATCAATGTCATATTCTCCAAGAATACTGGCCAGCGAGCTGTGCTGACATTTGCCTTTGCCACTGGAGCCACTCCTAGTGCTGGCCGCTTCACTCCTGGAACCTTCACTAACCAGATCCAGGCAGCATTCTGGGAGCCGTGTCTTCTGGTGGTTACTGATCCCAGGACTGACCTCCAGCCTCTCACAGAGGTGTCTTATGTTAACCTGGCTACAATTGCTCTGTGCAACACAGATTCTCTTCTGCCTTGTGTGGACATCGCCATCCCATGCAACAACTAGGGTGCTCACTCAGTGGGTCTGATGTGGATGCTGGCCTAGGAAGTTCTGTGCCTGCGTGGCAGCATCACCTGTGAACACCTGTGGGAGGTCATGCCTGATAGAGATCCTGAAGAATGTGAAAAGGAAGAGCAGGCTGATGCTGAAAAAGCTGTGACCAAGGAGAAATCTCAGGGCGAATGGACTGCTCCAGCCCCTGAACATACTGCTACTCAACCTAAGGTTGCAGACGGGGCTGAAGGCGTGCAGGTGCCTTCTGTGCCTATTCAACAGTTCTCTGCTCAAGATTGGAGCGCTCAGCCTGCCACGGAAGACTGGTCTACAGTTCCCACTGCTCAGGACACCAAATGAGTAGGAACAACCACTGAGTGGTCTTAAGCTGTTCTTCCACAGGCTCTTGAGGAAGATGAATATAAGGTTGATGGAAAATAAACATCAGTTTCTAAATATATATGCATACATGTGTGTGTATATATAAGCTTGTTTAACAAAACTGAGGTTTACAGTAATCAGTCTATCACTGTCACATGGAAAATACTATTACAATTAGAAGAAAAGTTAACAGAAGTTTGGGAACCCTCATTGATGAGGGATATTATGTGTACTTTCTATTCTGTTTTTGGTTAAATAGATACCCTTTTCTTTAATGTAGAGGTTTCATTTTTGGTTTTTACAATTTCTACCCATCCCACTCTGATCCAGGTACCACCAGCTGCTCTCCTAACTAATTTCACTCTTAAATATGGCTTTTAAGAGTGTGAGTCACTATCTAAAAATGTGAAAATCATAACATCATGCCTTAAATGTAATAGATTTTGAATAAATATTTGATGAATAAATGCATAAATGAATGACATGGTAATTGATATGAGATACACCTTTGCTCTACTACTGTGGTTTGTGGATTCCAGAAACATTAAGTAGGTTATTGCTACAGTCCCAGGAGAATAATAATAGGAAACTCTTTCAGAGCACTTACCATGTGTCAGAGACTGTACTAAGTACATCTCAAATATTAACTGAGTTAGTCTTATTAAAAAAGTACTATTGCTAGCCTCATTTTTCAGATGGGGACACTGAGGCACAAAGAGGTTTAATAACTTGCCTAAATTCAGCTTTCTTGAAAAACTAGTAAATGATAGAAATGAGATTGAAATTCGTGTAGTCTGGTTTCAAAGTTCCTGCTCTAAACTGCTACTATGGTTGTATTCCAGTAGTTCTTAAATTGACGGTGCATCAGAATCACCTGGAAAGCTCATTAAAAGAGATTACTGGGCTCCATCCACAGAGACTCTGATTCAGCAGGTAAAGTCTTAGAATTTGCCACTCTAACAAGTTCCCAGACGATGCTGATTCTTTTGGTCTAAGGCGCTGAAGTATATTTGAGCAGGCAACAAATTGCATCTGTGGACATTTCTTCTGTCTAATCCACTCTGGCTGAAGATAGAGGTTGCTGATCCTGACTGGACATTACTCAAACTTCGGATGCAAACTAAGATGTGAGCGCCTAGAGATTTTGAGTAAACTAAAGTATAATTCAGAATTCTTTCTCTGTACTAGTTGATCTCACAAAGTATTTTCTTCTTTGTGATTATAACAAAAGCATGCCTAAATTCTGGTCCTTCCCTCCAAATGAAATGATACTATCAGTTGATGACCCACCCATCCGATTTTCCCTAAGCTATGTAACGACTAGAAAATGACAATATTCTGAAAAATATTTCTTGCTGTTTAATTTTGTTCAAGATCAAAAATTTTAAAAATATAGGAAAGCACAATGAAATTAAGAAACATTTCTTACAATACCACCACTGAATGTTAATTGAGGTAGATTTTGATGTATTGCTTCTAGTCATTTTTCCATTCATGTTTTTTGCAAAAAACAATTAAAAGTTGGACTAGTCATATTAAAGGATCTCAGAAAATAGTGTGTGAAGACTTACTGGAGATGAGGGTGAGCTGGCCCAAAGCTGTCCTGTGCTGGACTAAGACCTTTTACAAATTGTGTCATTCAGGATATGCCTGCACAAAGACGTCTCTTTCGAGAAGACACTGATCTAACCCTCTTCAATGAAAGCGCAAGCTTCCTTAATGTGACAATATGAATTTGCACCTTGTTAAGGAGATAAGAATTATGTTGATTGTATTTACTTATGCTTTCAGCCATGAAGAATTTCTCCCATTCTCAGTGCTCAGATTATGTCACTAATCTGATCAAAAAGTGTAACAAGGAACGTTAAATGGAGACATGTAGGTTCCTACTAAGATGTGTCTAATACCTGTATTATTTTATTAATATAAGGACCCAAACTAGGGTCTTGCTTTACCTAATTTAGATATCTATAGTAATTAATAGCCAAAACTCCATTTTGTGCAGTGATAAGTAGAAAGTACAAATTCTTCCGACAAGAACCCTTATCTTCAAAACTTTTTCACTGTTCTTAATCGATGACAATTACTTTCTATCTAAACTTAGACAATCTTTCTTTCCCTCTTCTGTAAAATGGGGCTGATAGTAGTATCCATTTCACAGAATTTGTTGAAGATTAAAAGAATTAATGCATGCAAAGCACCTAGCACAGTGCCTGGTATGTGGTAAACACTCAATAAGTAGTAATATTTATTATTAACATAGAGATTACATAATGCAATTACTGACATGTTTTCATTATGTGATGTCACAACATAGTGAGACCTCATCTCTACAGAAAAATAAAAAAATTAGCTGATATGATGCTGTGCACCTGTTGTCTCAGCTACTTGGGAGCCTGAGGCAAGAAGACTGATTGAGCCCAGGAGTTTGAGGCTGCAGTGAGCTAGGATAGCACCACTGCACTCCAACCTGGGCAACAGAGTGAGACCCTGTCTTAAAATACATATATATTCAAAAAAATAAAAAAAAACAACACAAAACAAAAAATGTTAAAAGAATACAGTGTAACAACTATTTACATAGCATTTACATTGTATTAGTTATTATAAATCTAAAGATAATTAAAAGTATATGGGAGGATGTACATAGGTTATATGCAAATACTATGTCATTTTATATAAGGTATTTGAGCAATCCACAGATTTTGGCATCCATGGGGGTCCTGGAACCAATCCACCATGGATACAGAGGGACAACTGTGTATACATACACATACACACATAAATACACACACCCACATATCCAGTATACATGATATTTATTTATGTATGCATATAAGATACTCAGAAATGGTTTATGCTTTTTTGTTCACTCTTGTTACTCTGGTAACGTCCTAGAATAGCAGGGATTTTAAGAAACATAATCAAAGAAAAATTTAAATAATGTCATTTTTTAAAGTATCATCCTTTTAGAGATCTAAGTTTAATCTCACCAGTACCTCAATTAAACAAATTATGATTACCATAGTAGTACTAGTAATAGTAGCAGCATTTACTAAGATCTTGCAATGTTTCAGGTACTTTTGTATGCACTTCGGATGTGCATAAGATTCCTCACAACAACTCTATAAAGTATATATTATGTTTATGCATTTTAAGTTGAGGAAACTGAGGTACACAGAGGTTGGAGAACATGTCTCTCTCACTCTCTCTCTAAGTGAAGTGTGGATGATAACCATGTTCTTTGCTCATCAAAGGTGAGGAATGGCCAGTACCATTTCTATCATCAAAGTTTTGGTCTGACTTTAGCCTGAACCTTGCCAAGATGAATTCCTTGGTTACTCTGGCTGAACATAGCACTTAAAATGCCTGCCTTATTCTCTCTCAGGCTCTTTAATGAGGACTGAGAGATGAACCTATGTAAAATGTGGTAACATTTTATCAAGAAAAAAATCATATACATTTATGATTCTAATACATTCTGTGATTCTAAAATAAGATAAAGTCTTTAAAATCTCAATACAGACAATATTGCCATTTACCTAGCTGGTCATTTCTACAAGAAAAATACCTTTTCTCTTCGGATTCCATGCATTTTAGGAAAGTTATTTCCCTTTTCAAATAAGTCTAAAGGAATTTCCAATTGAGGGAAAACTGCAGCAAAGACTCCTAATAGAGAACATGGAGACAACAGAGGCAATAAGGAACAACTGAAGAAACAGAAAAAGATGACAAAAGAAATAAGCAATGCTAACTCCCACTGATAGGCAATAGGAAAAAAAATCTAAACCAGCCAAACTATTTCATAGACCTTTACTGTAAATAAGGTCAGAGTTGGCTTAGAACAGGCATAATTCTGAAAATTATAAAACATGATAATAGTGACATTGTGTCCTTTATGGAAGATTTTCAAAACATTTTACTCCAAGAGAGCAAATTGACAACCCCTCACTCATCACTCAGTAGAGCAAACCTCTTACCCAGAGGCTTTACCATAAATGGTACAAAAAGCACAGGAAGATGTCTGTCCTTTGATTTTGGACTTACACCCTCTCTCCTGAAGAAAACTGGGCGTATTAAAAATGTAGCATTGCTACTTTTGCACAACATAAGCAGGAAAATGGTAAACTATACTAGGAGAGGCCAATGTGACTTGCTCATGGAAGGCCTTTTCTCAGCAATATCAGCTCTGAACCGTAAACCAGAACACTGCTTAGAGCAGCATGAAGGTTACAAAGCAGTCAATCTTTTTCCTCTCTAAATACACTGCTCTATAAAGAGGATAACTGTATTGAGCAGATAGGAATTGGAACACAGTGGGAAGAGAAGCAGAGCAGGGTAGGAAGGGAAGGGCTGGGATCATTTTATTTATGTATTCATTGATTTATTTTTATAGGTTTTGGTTTTAAGTCTTTACTATCAGAGATATGGACCAGTTCTCAGTCTGGCTCCTTAACTAAAACTTTTTGATGCCAGAAAAGGGTGGGAAAGGAAGGGTGGGAAAGGAAGAAAATGCATCCTTTTTTTTTTATATTAGAAATAGAAATGTCAGCAAAAGGTAGGGTTTGTTTTCTTTGTTCTTTTTATCAGCAGAGCCAGTGTGCTGCTGTTGTTTGCTGGCCTAACAGAAATGAAATCAAGGCTTTCACTGAAGAGTCTTCTATTCTTTTGCCAAATGCTGAATCGACAGCCAGCTTCTGCAACAGCTTGCTTTAATGACCCTAGACAGTTTCTGTTACAGGCATAGACTGGGTCACAAGGAGGATAGAGGCATAACAGAAAGCAGGATGAATGAGAAACTAAATTAGTGCTTTAAAAAGGCTATTTGGGCTGATATCAAATCAGTTCCTTATGGAGGTAAAACCAGAATTATTTATTAGCTTCCTACTACATGTATTTTGCTGTTATTGCACGTGTTATGGTAAAAATTAATGTTTTGTAAAATCTCTGCCCTTCTCATTCAATAGAGTGCATTCAACTATTCTCAACAAATCATTTTTGCAATCTTCATGATTTCTCCAGGAATTTTGATTTATTGATTCTTAAAACTGTGGTGACCCTATCTGACTAGTGCAGTCAGGGTTTTGATACAAAACTCAATAAGCAGCCTTCAATCCAGAGGCTTGTTAGGGTCTGGGGTGCTACATGGTTCACTCAAGCCCCTCAAGAGGCAGAACTGAAGTTTAGCCTTCACAGTCTGACTTGCTCCAGACTTTAGCCAGACGCCAGCGCTATGAGTTAACAGTGGTGACCTGTAATGATGATTGTAACATTCCAAGCTGGCCAGTGGTGAACCAGGCAGAGGGAGTCAGGCTTTCTTTCGGGACAGTCACATCACCACTCCCACCCATCTGGTTTGTGGCACTGGATTTGCCATTTTCCAGGAAACCTGCAGTGGGAGAGATGTTCAAGAGCATATCACGGACGGACAGCAACAAGGAATGGTTGGCTGCATTCCTCAATGAAAACCACTCTAACAATATGGAAGTGTGTAACTGAAGTGCCATTGAAGTAAGCAGACTCTTAACAGAAACATTAATCAGGGTGTTTTTGTAAGAAATGTTGGCTGAGTGATGAACTATCTAGAAGGCCTCTTTAACTCTGTTGATGGCTGAATTTATTTGGTCATTTTCTGTTCAAAAGCTCCCCTGAGTGAGGTCAGTAATGGTGATAAAATTGAAGCAAAAAGAAAAAAATTCAAGCTGGAGAGAAAAAAAAGAGAGAGAGAGAGAGATCATTTAGAGATTTTTTGAGATAAAATCAATGATTCTTGCCCATACTTTGTATAGGTCATCACACTGTTAATTGTCCATCTATAGTGACATATCCCTCTGCATCTGCTTCCTTCTTAAAATATGGGGAGATTGTTCCCAGTGTTTAGATAGATTTCTCCCTTTTCCAAAGATACCTTTTACCAAATGGAAGAGGAGGTGAGTGAGTTAAGAGGTGAAGCTAAGGGAAAGAAAGTAAGAGCCAATGGCTTCCAGGCCCTGATTTCTTAATCTACCTGATTTCATGTAGACTTGGACTTTGTGTTTAAGACAATTGATAATGTAATAAATTAACTCAAACACTAAGAAAAAAAGAAAAAATATGAAAATCCCCTCTTTAATCCACTAACTTCAATCCTGAGCAGTTTAATTTCAGTTAAGTTTAGATTATTTTGCAGTTTTACTTCCCCCTTGTCATCTATTTGATTTCACTAGAAATAGACTATTTACTTTCCATTTCTTTCATTCCTAATTTAGGCTACAGATGGGCTGGAAATGAGGAAGACTGAAGGTGTGGGTAAGTCGTATTTTCTGTTATCAAAAATTATATACTTATAGACACGATATTTTTGAGGAGACAATTTATCTATAGGCCAGATTTTAATAAAAAGATAATACAGTATTATAAAATGGATGTTAATAAGACTAAAACACAGGCCTTGCAAGTTATTCTGAGAAAATGCACGATGAACAAAGTGTGAAAGAGTTGCACTGTTTGTCTTTCCTTCATTTAAAAATCTCTAATATAAATTTTCAGTAGAACGATAATCAGAAGTTACTCCTAGATGATCAAGTAAAGAGGAAATCTTGGTTAATAGAGCTTGTATATTAAATGAAATGCAGTGATTTAGAGCGTGGACTTTCAAATCCAAGAGACTTGGTTTGAAAGGTGCTACTGCTATCTAGGGATATGACATTGAGAAAGTTAACTAATCTCTCTAAAGTCTTGGGTTCCTTATCTGGTAAGTGGATGTAATAACAGTGTCTTCCTGTGTGTTATTAAAAAGTAAAGGAGATAATGCATTAAAGTCCTTAACACAGTGCCTGGCAGAAAGTAACTGCTCAATAAATGATAGACATGAGATAAGATGATATATGACGTATGATATATCTTTAAAAACTGGTCCAAAATTAACTAGAACTTTAGATTAACTAGAATATACTTTCCTTGGTTACATGAAATAGTATAGAAAAATCTTAACAAATGAATAATTTTTCTTGGAAGGCGCTCAATAAGAATTTTTTGAAATTTCGTTTGTTTCAGAACTAAAGTATCATGAAGCCATTGTCTATTTGAATTTCTCACTGTATGTCAAGAACTTCTTTTTGCCAACTTGGGCTTATTTATGTTTTAGAACCAATTTGGTTGCTGAGAGAGATTTAAATTCAGAAATACAAACTATTTCATTTTGACATTTGTACACAATCTTAAATTGTATGTTTAACATGTATAAGTACAGAAATATCTTACAGCAAACATAGTTTTCTAATAGTTACTTATTGCTAGGGTCTGAGTGTTTGTGTGCCCGCAAAATTTTATGTTGAAATCCTAACCCCCAAGATGATGGTATTAGGAGATGGGGCCATTGCGTGGATTTGTGCCCTTATAAGAGAGGCATGGGAGAGATCACTCACCCCTTCCAGGACGTGAGGACACAGCTAGAAGGCACCATCTATGAACCAGAAAGGGCTCTCACCAGACACCAAATCTGTCATCACCTTGATCTTGGGTTTGCCAGCCTCCAGAACTGGGAGAAATAAATTCTGTTGTTTATAAGTTTACAGTGTTTTGTTACAGCAGCCCAAGTGGACTAAGACATATTTTTTCCAGTAACCAATATTTATGCAGACACATAGGTTAAAGAAATCCATATTAAATAAAATATGTCTTCTAATATTATACAGAAAAAAATGATAAGAAGGCTATTAAATTTAGTGATCTGGTATATTTTTAAAGAGTTCCTTAATCCAAGGTATTCATATGATTTTTGAATCATGCCTATCTTCAACTACCATTTTCAACATGAAACATCCTGTTCCATGAATATGTATTAACAGATTTTTTTTAAAAATCTCCCCAATTCATAGCTGGATTTAGATCATTAGAGGTCCTCAATTCTACACTCATGAAATAAATGAAGGAACTTGACAAAGTTCCCCATGATTATTTTGATGCATTTTATAAAATATTAACTAGCCAATCCTTGCTTTGCTGATAACCTAAGCACTTACTTAAACTGCCTACTGTGTAATATAGTACTGCCCCAAACATTGCATTATCTGCTTCTAGAATTACAGAGAAGGGAATAAAAGGTATATAAAGAAGAGAGAAAGTTAACATTTTTGGAGAATGAGTGGTGCTTACTAAATAAGCCATAAAAGTTATTTTCCTTCTGCCCTGCATTCATGGTTTTTAAAATTTAGAAAGTATTAATTTGTTCCTTATTATGGAAGATGAGGACTTAGCACATTTAGACTATCTCCCTCTCCCTTATCCCATTTTGAAAGTTTATGAGTTTTATACTTCCATTATGTACATTTATAATAATATTGGTTCAATATTAGATAGCATATCTTGATTTTTATTTAATCCTCAAAACAACTGTAGTTGATATGTATTATTATCTTCATCTCACTGATAAGGAAATTGAGGCTCAAAGGTTAAGTAGCTAATAAGGTAGAACTGGGATTTGAACATCTGCAAGGCAGAGCAAAGATAATAGAAAAAAAATATGTCCCCAAGTGAATACATGATCCAAAGATAGTTATAAATGAGAAAAAGTATATCTTACTCTCTTTAAACCCTTGTTTCTTTCTAGTATAGTATACTGTTTTCAACTTTCAAAGTTTGTCTGATAGGCAGATCAGTAATAGACCCAAAGTAACTATTTTTTGAAATTGGAGTAGCTGCAATGACTAGTATAATTTATGTCAGTTATTTTTATATTAGTAAGATTTTTTTCAAAATGCATTTATTAATAGATACCTTTTATTTTCATTTACATTGATTTACTATTTTTTTGTAAAATCCACAGCATGGATTTGAGAACCAATAACTTTATAAGCTAATTAGGTGAGCTTGAAATACTACTTTCTTTATTTTCCTTTATGCTAAGTAGGTGGATGCCACCTCATTTGCTGCAGCTCACAAGGAAAAAAAAGATAGTCACCTTTTTCATGGCAAAGTTAAGTTTTATATGGGAATGGTTATACCATCTTTAAATGCTCAAAGCCAGCAAGAATTTAATTGTGTAATGATGTTTTATGTTCTCAGATGAACATAATATAAATCAATTATTCCTTTCCTTATGTAGTTGCAATGAACTTTGACTAAATAAATGGAAAGTAAAAGTTTCTGTTGTACCTAATTCACTCACCTTGATTTAGGTGTGAATGGGCCATTGGCGTTCTAAGAATTTCATGGTCAAGTTTTGGTTCATCATTTCTCAAATATTACATTGTGACAGACAAAACTGCATGAGTCAAGGTCTTTTTTGTTTTGTTAACATTTATGTATGAATTTAGCAAGTCAGCTCTGTGTTCTCTTACAAGAAATAACAAAATAATGACATCTTTTTGCATGAACTATTTTATGATTTTTCATAAGAGTATTCAGATACGGTTTTCAAGAGTGAGTACTTGAACTTCTCCCATTTTGCTAATAATACAGTCTGAATTTCTGTTTACCTTGTCATGGTTAATTTGTTCCATTTACAGAAAACAGAAAACTCAAGCATAAGGATTACACAAATAATATAAAAAAAACCCTGATATTAACTATAATATAAGGAGGAAACTAAGTTATTGAGTGCTCAGCAACCACATGTTCTATGTAAGTTATTTTATTTACATTCCACAAATGTCTCTCAAGGTAGGAATCAATATTCCAAGTATACAGATGAGGGAACTAAGACTCAAAGAGGGTAAGATACTTGCCTGTGATTTTTTTTAAAACTATATTATATTTCCTTCAATTGCTGATGACTAAAAATGTTTGAATATAATAATTTCATAGAGATTCTAAATCTCATTCACTTCAAAAACCTTTTGTGGAAAAAAAATGTAAGGCTCTAGATTTTTCTCAAATCTGATAATACTAGAAGTATTTGCATTAACAAGTAAGAACTTCTGAATTAGAAAATCCTCAGCAGTGTATATATTGCAAAAGAGCAGTTGGAGTTACTTCTAATAAGAGAAAGAACACAGCCCTTTTCCTTAAGCAGTTAAAACTCCAGTAATGGTTTAACATTGTTAGACCACAGAACAGGCATTTTATTTTCCTTCTTGATTCATCTTTGAAAATATGATCAGATCTAGATAATAATCTAGATAAATGAAAGCACGTTTTTGTTAATACAAAATATTATAAATTCATTTAAACATGAACATCACTATACTATTTTAAATAATGTTTTCACTCACATTAATAATAAAATCAGAGCTCCTAGGGTAGGGTTAAGTGGGCAGGGGAAGCCAGGCTATGATTTACAAAACAAAATTGTGTAAACTATATATGCAGATATGTATGTATACATATGTCACAAAATCATGAAATAATTTGTCATATTTTTTTAAAAATTTCAAGTCTTTACAATTATTATAAAGGAACACAAAAAACTAAGTATATGTGGCCATATATATTGAGAAAAACTACTAAAGACAAAGAACCACCACAGAACAAATTAAAATAAATCCTAGTAGAAGACATTCTGTGGGAGCTTCAAGCTCACCAATTCAACTAAAGTGTTTTCTGACACTGTGTGTCTGCACAAGACTTTCAAATAGGAGTGCTGTCCAAGAGAAATACAAGGTGAGCTATATGTTTTATTTTACATTTACTAGCAGCTACATTTTTAAAAAGAAACAAGTGAAATTAATTTTAATAATGTGTTGTACTTAACCAAATATATATCCATAATATCATTTCAACAAGTCACGAAGATTCTTTGCTTGGCCAAACTTTAGTCAGGCTTTTAAAGCTTCCCCTTGGTCCATCTGTGCACTTCCTTGTAAGATCCAGTTTTAGCAAAAGAACCCTGCCAAGTCAGTTTAGCCAAAACACCTCATCTTCCATATCTGATCAGGATCCTGATCTTTCACCTTCCCCCAGGGGATGTCTGATCACTACTGTCCTGCATTCAACAAGAATCCTGTTATGTAGGTTTAGCCAGAATCCCCCTTAAGGCTGATGTTTCCTCTTAGTAATTTTCCATCCACTGACTACCCCGCTCCCCACCCCCTTCTCCTCAGCTATAAATTCCCCTTGCCCATGTTGTATTCGGAGTCGAGCCCAATCTCTCTTCCTCATTGCACGACCCTGTAGCAGTGGTCCCAGTCCTGTATCTTTGCAGCCCCCAGACCCTAGGCTGTGGACCAGTACCGTCTCTGGCCTGATAGGGACCGGGCTGCAGAGCTCTGCTGCACAACCCCCAACCCCGCCCCTGGAAAAATTGTCTTCCATGAAACTTAGGAAACCGGGGCAGTGCCGGGGGCGGGGCGGAGTGCAGCATGGGGGTGGGGTAAGGGACACAGCAGGAGTGAGGAGAGCTTCATCAGTATTTACAGCTGCTCCCCGTCACTGGCGTTACTGCCTGTGCTCCTGAGCTTCACCAACCCCCCCCCCACCACCACCACCCCCCTGCCCCAGTGTGAAAAAACTGTCTTCCATGAAACCAGTCCTTGGTCCTTGGTGCCAAAAAGGTTAGGGCCACTGCTGCACCTATTGCAATAGTCTTGAATAGAGTCTTCATTACCAAGCTTTAACAAGTATCATTAAATAATTTTTCTTTAACAGATGTAATGAATATAAACAAAGTTAATGCAACATTTTACACTTTTTAATATTAAGTGTACAGTAGCCACACGAGGCTAGTAGCTACTGTACTGAAAACATAACCTAAATATTGTTGAGTGGTAAGTCCTTAGGAATTTATTTGGGATCTGGGCATTGATATAATTAGGAAGGTCAATTTAGCAGCAATAGAAGTTCCATAAACAGGTGTTTGACTGTTTTGTGGGCTTTCTAAAGTCTTAGACCTCTCCTGCCTGCATGCTAATTTAGGACAATGATAAAAGCTATTGGTGTCCAATGATACATGTGCACTATGAAAATGTCAGAAAGGCTAGCGCAAACTTGGATTTTGAATAAAAAGATAAATCCAGAAAGAAGTTTGAAGGTCCTGCCTTGAATTTGTCACTTTTTCAAAAACGTGCTTGAGGCAGGAGTGGAGGGGGCCAGGCTGATTTAAAACAAGACTAGGGAAAGTCCTACTCTCTCTGGCTGTTGTGTTTAAGTTTTCTAGTGTTTTAAGAAAGATACTGACAAACTTGTACAGATCCAATTAAGAGCAACCAGGGGAGGTGTGAAAAGGTTTGCAACCACTTCTTACAAACAACTATTGGAAGAACTAGGAATATGGATGGCTTCTTAAGATGAGAATCTGTGGCTGGGGTGGAGGGAAAAGCCGGAGAGAGGGCGTGGGATAGGATGATTAGCTGTATTGGTAAATACTTAAAGGGATGTCTCATACAAGAGGAAAAGGGCAAAAAACAAAGACAAAAAAAGCACTCATAGAAGAAAGCACAAGTTGGCTGAATACAAGGAAAGTGGTTTATAAAAATGCAACAGGAAAAGATGTCTTGGGAGGCAGGGAATTTTCCACCACAGAAGATGGGGGCAGTTTGTGTTGCCTAACACTCCTCTTAACTCTGAGAATCAATTTTATCAGTCTCAAATATTAAACAGAGAGGCAGTGTAGAGGTTTAACAGTTCACTGGACTTGATGTTACAAGACCTATGACTAAATCTTTGCTCAACCTTTGGGAGTTAGGCCACTTGAGCAAGTCTCTTGGACTCTCTGGGGCTGCTTCTTCTGTAACATTGAAATAATACACCCTACATCTATATCTGGGATTATTGGAAGGCTCTGTAACCTACAAAATGCCATATATGCACAGGTTTCTGTTTCCATGGGAAAAGCCAAGGAGGCCCCCTAACTCAGCCTTCCGGTTTCTTTTTTCTTCTCCTCCCTTCCTACTCTATTTCAGGTCCTGTCTTCCCACACCCAGCTATTCCTGGTTCCTCCCTTTACATGCACCTTATCTCACTGCTGCAGCACAGGAAAGTCTACTCTAAGGATAAACACCAATAGTCTTTTTCTGCCCTAAGGTAGGGCAAAGGGTCAATAGAGTCAAGCAAATTTGTAAAAACCATTTTCTACATTGTTTCATCCTGCAATCGTCATCTATAAAACAAGCCAACAGCTAAAGGAGACCCCAAGAAATCACAACTTAAGGACTGCCAGGCAGAGTGAATATTAAACTCCTTACCAGAGACCTTTAACCCTCATAAAAATGTAACCGTGCAAGTCACCCTACACTACCTTGCAAAGTTTGCAGCAGGATCACTAATTTTTAAACTGTGGTCTTTACATTCAGGTCTGGGAGTGAACACTGACCTTCCTTAATTAAATCGCTGCCCACAGAAAACACATAATTCCTAACTAAACCCTTGTTTAGTCCCAGTATCCAGTCTTTTCACTTCCCTGACTCCTTTCCCCCAGCTCCCAGGGGGGATGGTATTCAGAGGGCACAGATTCCGTAGTCAAATTGCCTGGGTTCAAATAGCAAATCCACTACCCCGCTGCTGGGCCACAATTTGTCCGCAAAACTAGGATAATTCCTATCACAGAAAGTTTAAGACTGAGTAAGTTTCAGTAAACCTCTAGACACCTGATCAGCAGACAATAAATGGGAGCCATCAGTATCATCTTTTCAGCACTCTCATCAGCAAAGGCCCTAGGCATCTTAGGCTCTGGTCTCGGAGACCCCCGCCCCAGACCACCCATAATTTAAACCCAGCTCAGATGTCGTTCTGGGAGTTTCAACAGCAAGTGAACCTGCTGGTTCCCAATCTAGCCAACCCAGGGAATAGACTGAGGCTACAGACTACCTCGCGGATGCTCCAGGGCATTTGAAGTCAAAGGCTAAAACTGGGGTGATGCTTTAAAACAGAATTTCCGGGTAATTAAGAGCACAGATCCCGCGCTGCTCCCCTACGGTCCGCAGAACATCAAACCGAGGGGCGTGGCCCTTCCCGCGCGCGCGCCCAGGGGCGTGTCCTCAGCACGAGCGGAGGGGCGGGCCCTCTCACACGCTGCGTGGACTCCGGATCCCACGACCGGCCTCTCAGTCTGCGCATGTGTAACAGCTGGGCGGTGGAACGCAGAATTACGGGGAAAGGGAACGAATAGGACGGGGAGGGCGGGGCAGAAGGCGGAAGAATTGAAATCAGCTGACTGGGTCTCGTGACAACCTGGGCGGTGGCGACGCAGGCGTATTGGAGCGCGGTCGCTCAAAGCCTGAGCGAAGATGGCGGCCTCCAGAGTGAGCCTCTGAGAGGCAGAGGGAGGAGGCGGAGGGGGCGGGGAGGCAGCACCGCGGCAGCACCAGGAACCCGCGGCAGCGGAGCTACAGGGCCCCGGCGGGGGAAAGGGGAAGTGGTGAGGGTGAGGAGGCCGGAGGGCACCTCATCCCACTGTGGACGCTGAGCCGGCGGCGGGAGGAGCTAGGGCTGGAGCCTCTCCAGTCCCCCGCGAAGGTAAAGCCGACTCCAAGCCCTGGACTTTGGGGCCCTACCTTACCCTCTCCCCATGCAGCAGGGACCTGGGGGGCTCAGGCTACGGAAAAGGAGGGGTGATGTTTTGGCTGCCATAGCTTGCAGCTGCTAATGGAAGCAGATTACCCTTCCCCCATGCCGCCGGTCTGGTTCCTTCCGTTGGACCCCCCTCACTCAAACTCTGAGTGACATTCGCCCAGGGCGTTGCTCGGTTCAGCCCCACCCCTCTTTTTTTTTTTTTTTTTTTTACCAGGTCGTCTTGTTTTCTACCCACTGGGCTTCCCCACTTCGCCTAGCACACATCCTTACTCCACACACCTCTCATTCCCCTGTGGGCTCCGCCCTCGGGATTCCCTTCCAGCCTCCTAATCCGAGCACCCTTCCTGTTGGATGCCGGCAACTCTTGTTTCCTTGGGTCAGCGACCTTCCTTCCTTGCACGTCTTGCATTGACTCCAACTTTCTTTGCTTAGCTTTGTTCGTTTTGTTAGGAAATGAGGAGCGCCCGCGTTGTCTTTTCAGTCCTTTCCTTTCTAAAATCAAGTTTTCCCCCAAGGTTTTTCCTTCCTGCAAGGTAGTTTATTCACAGTGGTCTTTTCTCGGGCTGCTGCGGTTTTACCTCTGAATGTGGCCTTTGGAGTGGGTGAAGTAAGACTTAGAAGCTCAGTGAAGTGGCTGGCTGTTAATCGCGTATTTGAGACCTAACTGCGCTTAAGAAGAGTGCCTTCCCTTAAATTGTCACCTTACTGTTGGTTGTTCAGTTGACCACTCTTGTCTTTTGATTATTTCTTTTATCAATTGCTTAGGGGGAAAAAATAAGAATTTCCTCCTAATGTGGTGGTGGTCTCTCAAAATAATTATTTCTGGCTTTCCTTCCCCTTTCTGCTTCCCCCACCCCGATTCCTGATTCCTTTCAAAAAGGAGGGTCTCTACGTGATGCTTTTGTGTCCTCTATGAAAGGTTTTACACTCTAAACTTATTTTGAACCTTTTGTAAGAAAAGTAAAATTTCGGGATAGTTCTTCAAGACCTGCCCCTAGTGATTGTCTTTCTTACTGTATTGTCTTTCTCAATTTATGGACTTTATAGATACCTATGTTTGAAAGTATTGTCTGCAAGATTTGGGGAAATTACAATCGTTTTGTAGTTCATTACCAGTACTCTGTCAGTCTATGGGAATATGAAATAGGACTTGCCTTAAAAACAGAAAGGAAATTTATAGAAACTACTTGTCAGAAATTCAGTATCCTAAAAAGACTTGATGTCACAATTCCTTGGTTTCTGGAAAGTGCTTTATTGTTTGGCTTAATTTAGCATATCACATAAAATCTTGTTAACATTTTAAATGTAGTGTGAAACAGTGTTTAAGTGGCTATATCTCAATCTTGGTTTGTGCTATTAATATCCCAGTGCACTCAGGGAACATAAATCCTTGTGTAGGAAATATTACGTTATACTCCCTGATTGAAAACAGGAAGTAGAACTTATTAAAGGAGGAAAAGAGCAGTCAGTTATTAAGAAATAGGAATGTAAAGAACCTTAAGGCCACAATCCAGTTCATGGAAATTATCAACATTTGTATTCTACTGAGAGGCAATGATGTTTCTCTTTTTCTAAAGTGGTGGTAATAAATAGTCTAAAATATATGAACATCATACAGTGTTAACAAGCTTAGTTGCAAACAAAATACTTAAGCTAAAATGAGTAAAATATGAGTGTCATCAGTGAAAAACAGTTATGGAATCATGGAAAGCATGAGCTATTTGTAAGAATTTAACTTTATCCGCAAATACATAGAAGCTGGTTGCCCGGGTGGGCTGTAACAAACTGACTTTGTTAAATTTGTAAAAAGATTAATAGTAGAGTCTGGTTCTCAGTAGATACTAAGTTATAGTTGAAATAAAAAAGTGTATTTTAACTAATTTGGCTCTTCCTCAACCAGTTCTATTTACATTGGTTAATTTGAGGTGTCTGTTACACATACTTTTCCCCTGCTTCCCTGATTGAGATACTTAAACTCAGAAAAATAGAAACAAGGCTGTGTAGATAAACTGCATTACAAATTTGGTTGCTACTGATAGATTTTGGCCTAAATGTTCTCCGTAATGTTTGGCAGTGGTTAAAGGAGAGTTCTGAAAGAGATCCTTTGAGTCAGTGTTTCCCAACATTATCAGACCCAACAAGGCTCCCCTTTTATACTAAATAATTTGTAACACCTTCTTTACTATCCTGAAATAGTTTATAAATAGTATAATCACCTTCTTGCTTTGGCCTTGGACAAATATAAGCTTTGCTCTCACCTTTACAACAAAAAAGAACTAGACTAACTTCAAATTCATGACTTTCTTGAAACCTACTGAAGAGCTGAGGCCACAGACCAAACCACTGTCCAAAATACTGAGAGAAAGTTCTTGCAGAGAGAGAGAGAAGACGTGAATTCAGTTCATCTTCGTCAGACATAACGGGACTAGTAGAATTCAGCTACAATGGCTGACAAAGTGATGGAGGCTGAGTGTTCTGTGGTGCAAGCCCTTTATCCACAAACCTCACAGTGTCTGTTCCTAGAAAAGATTAGAAAGAACCCTGGGGAGTATCTGTTGTGCAGACCTAGAGAAGGGGAACAGCAGCAGAGCTTTCACTAGGGTCAAGAAACTGATTTTTTCCCTCTCTTTTCTGTGGAACAAAAGCTTTGGTTTGGGGATGAGGGGGACTCTCTGCTGCCCTATTGGTGAACATTCATTGGGCTGGCGGTGGACAAAGAAGGGGGGAAGAATCTTTTGCCTGGTGGTGGGTCCCTGATTCCAAAACTGCAGCCAGGGTAGGGTCAGGAGAACCCAGAAGGCCACACCCCTGAGATCCAGTGACATAATGCATACTTAGACTGAACTTTAATCAGAACAAGAGAGACTGTATCCCCTTACTGCTTGCCACCAAGCTAAGAAGCTTCAAATAACAGCCATAGAATACTACTAGGAAAGGAATAAGATTATGCAAAGCACGCACAAAAATTCAGACTGACATTGCTCTAGTAACCATCCCCTACCACAGACACAAACTGTTGTGTACATGTATGAAGCGTATGGTACACTGAGGATAAATAGCAACAACAGATCATAAAACAGCCCAGTCGTAACTAGATTAGCACAAACCCTGCACTAAAGGCCTCAAACAAAAGGCATGCCCATTTCCAATCATAAAAATTGTTCATCTCAGTCTCTGCTGTCCTGCACAATATGTCCAGCTTTTGACAAAAAGTTGAGGCCTATGAAAAAGAAAAACAGTTCCCAAGAGAAAGCAATTATCATGATACATTTTTTAAAAAAACATAGCTTAAAAACAAGAGCATTGTTTTGTACATATTAAATACTATAATAATTATGACATCTTGCCTTGAAAACGTTTGCTTGTGGCACGGAGCATTGGAAGGAGTTGCAGCTTGTGCGTAGCGAAAGGGAGAACATTATGAAATGGAATGGAAAATTGTAACAACATATATGTGAATGTGTGCGGTTCACTGACCACTTCAGGGGGGAGTGGTGTTTTGTGAATTCCTATGTGGCTTAGTTTAGCGGGGTACAGTTTTCTACATTCACCTGGTGTGTGTTGAGGACAGAATCGCACATCAACAAATGTGGAATTTGTATCATATCCAAATTGTTCAGTAATATATCCTGTTGGAATAAACTCACATTATCAGAAGAGCATTATAGAAGAACTGACTATATGCCTTTTAATATGTAAATACTTAAGTGTGATTATACCAAAATGCATAATGAAGTTGTCAGAGGCTTGTTACCTTTGCATAGAACCAGTTTGTTTTTGACAGAAATGTTGATGGGCACAAGTTTGTCACATTGGTGACTCAAATACCACAAGTGGGATTGTCATTAGCCTTGTTTTCTGAAATGAACAAGATAAAGTATAATCTCTTGATTTGCATTAGTGTTCCATTCTTGGAAAGTCTGTGTATATTAAACCCTACGAAATGTACTTTGATATATCCATAAAGTTGAATTAGATTCTAGGATTACTTCATTATAAATAGGCTTTTATCTATGTGAATTACCACTTGGACATTTGAAAGTCATATGTTGAGGTTGGTTCTTCAATCGGTGTGACTGTCTTATACCTTGGGGGGTATCTAGCCCCATCCACTAAATGCTAGTAGTGCTCCCAGTTATAGTACCTCAGATGGGGTAACATCCCACCCTAACCATCACTATAGTTCAGAATTTCCATCAGTGGTTTTTAACACATTTTTCTGCTTCAGCAGTGTTCACATGCTTAGCATATGCCAATTGACAACATTTCTTGTTATGGGGAGTCATTTTTAATCATGGATACCCCTTTGAGAGTCATTGATTTAGGGCAGTGGTCCCCAACCTTTTTGGCACCAGGGACTGGTGCCAAAGACAATTTTTCCACTGACAGGTGGGGCGGGGGGATGGAAGCAGAGCTTGGGAGGGGAGCACGGCTATAAGTACAGATGAAGCTTCCCTTGCTCACCCCCGCTCACTTCCTGCTGTGCAGCCCCCCTTCCTGAATTTTATGGAGGACAGTTTTACCGTGAGGGAGGTGAGGGAGTGCAGAGCTCTGCAGCCTGTCCCTAACAGACCAGGGACTGGGGGTTGGGAACCACAAATTTAGGGGACATCTTTGTAGTAAGTACCTTAAGCCAACATGGTTCTGATCATCTTTGCTAATTTAAGATACAGTTACCTATGCAAAGGTACACTTAGTTGTTGTTTGGTCAATAAAAATAAACATTTAACTTGCTAGTAGTTCATTTCAGATGCTCGACTTTATTTAACCTGCATACTTGAGTTTTACTTGTACTTTTATGGACTACTTGAAGAGTGATCTCTCAAACAACAAGGTCAAAAATGAGTAGGATTTATAGTTGCAGCACTCTTAAGTTGCCCTTAAAAGTAGAACCACTGCCTAAGCAGTGTTCATATATTTATTGCACATGCCCAGTGGTAATATCTCTTTGCAGTTGAGTAGTGTTTGATTTTTTGGTTAACAGAAAACAAAACCCCTAAAGCAATCTAAATTATTTTAGTGCTCTGATTTTATCAACCAAAGTGGCCAGAACTTAATGGAAGGATTGATAAGGTTATGAATGTAGGAGACTTTTTCTAATATTTCATAATAGACTTTCTCTAATATTTCATGAATTCTCTACTAATTATACTAACATTTAAACTCTCTCTTTTTTTAAAGTCTCACTCTGTTGCCCTGGCTAGAGTGCCATGGCGTCAGCCTAGCTCACAGCAACCTCAAACTCCTGGGCTCAAGCAATACTTCTGCATCAGCCTCCCAAGTAGCTGGAACTACAGGCATGCGCCACCACACCAGGCTAATTTTTTCTATTTTCAGTTAGCCAGTTAATTGCTTTCTATTTTTAGTAGAGACCGGGTCTTGCTCTTGCTCAGGCTGGTTTCAAACTCCTGACCTTGAGCGATCCGCCCGCCTTGGCCTCCCAGAGTCCTAGGATTACAGGCGTGAGCCATCGCGCCTGGCCTTAACATTTAAACTCTTATACATGATTTTCTGACTTGTACTATATTCCTTAGTCATCTAATGCTATGAGGTTTCTTTCCCTCAAACTTCTAGGCAAGATGTAGAATGTACTTTGAATGTTTATCAAATCTTAGAGCAGATAAACCATCTTTTCCCCCAAACCTCAGAGCTGCTAGGTTTAATTTTAATAGTGGAACTTTCCTTTTTTAAGGTAATTTGGAAGTGTTCTCTAAACTGTAAAGTGTTAATACTATGAATAATAGGGGCATTTCAGAAAGAATTAAATGAGAAACCTATGTTACTGCTTTTTTGTATTGGGTGAAAGGGAAATTGTAGCAACTTAAACTCCTTGTCTTCTGATAGTATAAAGAGAACAGTGTTTGAATATTAAGATGCTTACTGTAAAACTTTTTTCTATTTGTGTTTGTTACAGGCTTGGGAAATTTAGTCCCCCATTATACATTTACTATAATGATAGGAAAAACAACAAGTTAAAACAAAGCTGCTGGAAATCTCTTTACCATAATAGATCAAGATTATTACATGCTTGTTTGTAAGCTGAAGAAGAACTTACTGAACTAGTACACTTTGTTCTTGAATAAGCCAAATTATGCTTCAAAGATAAAATGAAACAAATTAGGTCTAGAAAGTTATAATAATGTGTACAAACTGTATAAAAATATGTAAATGATCAATACCAATGTTTTCAAGAATTGCTTAAGTGACCACATTTCTGAAAAAACTTTTAGGTGAATATTACAAGGCATTTTTAAATTTTGAAAAAGGAAGCATCATCATAATGTATCTTCATAGAAAAAAATGGTAATTTTTTAAACAACAGGTAAAGGTCTGTTTTTTCAGAAATAAAAACTATTCCCTCAGATAAAATTAGCATACATGTGATGAAAATAGAAGAGATAGGTCTCTTTCAGTACTTGATTGCTGTTGTTGAATAGGGAAGGTTAACCACTATGGTGTGTATGTTCACTTCTTCCTCCCATTAAGTGCTTCTTCAGATTTAGGGGTTGCTTTTGAATTTCTCTTGCCCTTTTATTTCATAACTATATATCCAATTTCTGACTGAAGGAATGAAATTTTTTAGATGAGAGAGATCTCAGTTCATTTCACCTAACCTATTGTAGTGGAAGTATTTTAAAGTTAATTTTTGATGTGACAGACAATACAAACACTTCAGTATTAAAACTTCTTGGTAATTATTTGGAGATAAAATTGTCAGCTGAAGTTTGATATTGCCACTAGCTTTCTGATTTTCTAACAACATTTAACTTTGGGGATATCAGGTTCTTTAAGTTAAGGAAGCCTAAAATGGAATGTGCTGAAACCTTACTTTGTGATCTATTTATGGCTGTTTTAAGGTTCCTGCTGGTATCATACACATTACACATACTAATTTGTTCATTTAGAAGGAAATACTTTTATGTACTTGAGTCCTATGTTACAACGAAGCTAAAATTAAAGAGGGTTAAAGTTTATATGGCAGTTTCTCTCATACACAGCATGTTCTGTCTAAAACAATTTAGTTGTATAATAGCTTTTTAATCTCGATAAAAATTAATGTTCTGTTAGCAATTTATATTTTTTACCTTTTATTTGAAACTGACCTATTGATATGATTTACTCAGATTTTGAATCCAGTTATGAATAAAACTAGATCTTTAAGAAGCCAGCATAAAGGATTCTTTCTTTAGTTATTACTCAGGGTTAGCCTTTGCCTTAACAATGGTGGTTCTTACCCTGCATTTTCAGTAATGTATAGCCTTATGAAGAAGTATTACTTTCATACATTAGTTCCTAGGATGTGAATGTCTACTACATTTTTAGGTGTGGTTTTGTAAGCTAGCAGGTAAACAATGTTTCAGTTGTGGGAGAGTTTGATCAGAAAAGAAAGGCAAACTCACAACTCTTTTCAAACATATTGTAAAAATTTTCACCTACAGCCAAGTTGAAAGAACTTTACACCACATGTCCACTGCCAAGATTTTTAAATTAACATTTTACTGTACTTTATCACAGATCTGTCCATTTTTACATCCATCAATCCATTTTATTTTATGATGCATTTCAAGACAAACATTTTTAATTCATTACTTGAGAGCAGAACTAATGATGAAAGTAAATTTTATTCTTACGTTTTACAGATTTAAAGTGGGAAAATTAGTATCTTACTTGCTGTTTGCAAGTTGTTATGTTTGTGTAAAAATTACTTCTAGTTGGTCATGCAAAATTCTGCTTTGAATGGGCAATTAGCCGTGATTAATGCCAATTCTTTCATCCACTAGTGTATTAATTTTTTCTGAGTGTACTCATTCATCCCTGGCTAAATGAGTGTTCTGAGTTTTTACTTAACATGAGCTGTGAACATATACTTAATTTTGCTGTGTGTACAAATTCCTTTGCTTATAGCCTGGCTGTAATCTGCTTGGGTGTCTGTGGTGTTAAGTCCGTTCATCCTGCTTTTGTTCTTAGTGTTTGATGTAGGCTTCTGCTCAGTGGATGCTCAAATCTTGTCAAAACTATGTATCTTCTAAAAGATCATTCTTATTTTATCCATAAATTGTCTTAAATGGATTGCTAGTATTACTGCCAGTAATAAATTAGAGAATGCAAAAATACTGTGTTATTTGAAAGCGTGAAGCAGTGGAATTCATTGAAAAAGGTGAATCTAGCCAAAATGCCTGTGTTGCCCTGAATTTGACTTTTTAACCCTTAGTACAGTTCTATCAAAAGAAGAAACAGAAGTTGCAGAAAAGTTCTGGCGGTGGTATAATATTAGGATATGGAATGAAAACAAGTGAAGCAGACTTGCAAAAATTGGAGATACTTTCAATGCAGTTTAGTTTGCATTGAAACTCAACACAAATTTGAATTTTTCTTCATTGAAAAGAAGTGTGGGTCTTTGAGAATTTGAAATATGGGAGACTATTGCCAGAATGAAGGAGATCAAATTAAGTAATGATAGTTTGAGCAGATAAATTGCTGATTCCAGTACCCTCTAAACAACTGGCAGAATAGCAGATGGTGACGATACAGCTGCTACCAAGGTCTCATTCAACAGTTTACACATTTTTTACTTGGACAGTTTATTGTTGTTTATAACATGTGCCCATAAATGACTGTTAGCTGTTTCTTGAGCCTGTTATTTGAGCCTCTTGATACTAGAAATTACACAGATTTTTCATGAGTAATGGGAGTTAGCGGTTGCTTAAGAGTTTTTTCCTATAGGCAATGAGTTTAGAACCACTCTTAGAGCTTATTGAATGAATTTGTACTGAGAAAATATTAACTGGAGATTAAATTTATTGTGGGGTGAAGTTTTTCCCCCCAAAATTTCTCAAACCATAGTTAATTTACAGGCATCAAAAATAAATTTAAAAATACTAGATTGGTTACATGTAAAGAAATAAATTCTAATAATTGAAATTTCAAATACTTAAGGGGAGGTATTGAAATTATAGTAAATAAGATTGACTTGTAGTAGTATTTTGTAGGAATAAAGTTGAAGTAAAGAGAAGCTTAAGTATTGGGTTATAGTTGAGTTAAGATAGTTTTGAAAAATTTCATCTATCATGATTATCTTGGTCTATCTTATATATTTTTTCCTTTGGGTACAGTGTGCACTGCCTGGGGGATGGACACGCTTGAAGCTCTCACTTGGGTGGGGCAAAGACAATATACGTAACCTAAACATTTGTACCCCTATAACATGCTGAAAGTAAAAAAAACAAAAAACAAAAAATATTTATGGCCAGATTTGGTGGCTCATGCCAGTAGCATGTTGGGAAGCCAAGGCAGAAGGATTGCTTGAGACCGGGAGTTCGAGAACAGCCTGAGCAAAAGTGAGACCCTGTCTCTACAAAAAAAAAAAAAGAAAGAAAGAAAGAAAAATTAGCGGAGCATGGTGGTGCATTCCTTGTAATCCCAGCTACTTAGGAGGCTGAGTCAGGAGGTTGCTTGAGCCTAAGAGTTCGAGGTTGCAGTGAGCTATGATGACACCACTGCACTTTAGCCTGGGTGACAGAGCGAGACCCTATCTCAAAACAAAACGAAAACAACAAAAACCCCATTTGTAGTAAAGATAAATTGTAAGGATAAAACAATGATGACAACAGCAATAATAAAATCATGTGCTCAGGTATGTCATCCAGTTTAAGAAATATATATTGGTATAATTATTTTTGAATGGTTAAGTAAAAACTGATTAAATTGGTAAAAACACTGTGCTTTTAAAGGTAGACATTCTAGATGATATACAATGAATAGTAGAAAGACTGAAACTAATAAAATATTTAGAGAGAATCAAGTAATGTAACTTTGCCCTCTAAAATGCCTTAAAAGGTACAGGTACAGATTCTTGATAATAAGAGATAATAAAAATACCCAAATAACTGTTGTATATCTGGGGCAGTAGATTTAAAATACAGTAATTATTATGATTGTAGTTAGTATTTTCGATTGTGTGTTCTTAGGTACCTTGCTAACTCCTTTCTTTATTCAGGTTATCTTGTTTACTCCTCACCACAAGCCTTTGGGACAATTACTATCCCTATTTTATAGATAACTGTGATTCAGAGAAATTGAGAAACTTTAGTTCAAAGCCATGCGGCTGGTAAATGGCAGTTACTGCTAGTCCATCTTCTGCCATAAGTAATTTTGAGAATGCACCAGCCTTACCTTAATGATCGTTTGAGTATTAAAATTACTTTAATATTAATGTAGGTTGTTGTGCTAATCATTAAAAAATTATATAGTGTGTGGAATAGCAGCTCTGGAATCAGTGCTCCAGTGAGGTATTCTGAACTTTTCCAAGATTGAATTGACACTTGACTACCATAGCTGGAGGACCCCTTCACTCATTTTCCAGTGATTCCCTTGAAATTGTTCCAGCTGTCACTTTGATGTATAGCTGGTACAGAATATTCTTATTTCATTTATGTATTTTCTGTGCATTGCCATAATCTTCTTTAGTGAGTTTTTTGTATATCTAGAAGTATCCTCATGGTCTGAAAGAGTTAATGCGGTTTCTAGACCAATTGCCATTTATTGGATGAAGTGACTTGACCAAAAAGTAGTTGAGGTTTTACTGAGAATATAAAATAGATTTACTTGAAAATTTGGAGGGGTTAATATTATACTGCTGGGAAATAGATTGCAGTCTCAGATCTCATTAGTTTAGTTATTTTAAAAGCTCAATGTTAGTAAAAATAATTGTTGGACTCTCTTTAAAGTGTATCCTGAAATATAGATTAGTAACAAATTTTTTATCATTATGTTTGTGGTGAGTACTTTGTTAAAAAATAGTTATTCACAATAAATAATTATTACTACAGGGGGCTACTCATTTCTTTGTGCTTTTAAATAAAACACAAACACTTAATAAAATGTCTAAGTATACTGTAAAAACATTAGATGGCTTGGTTTCATGGTGTTTTACTCTGTGGTTACCCAAAATTCAGTATAAAAATAAAATTCTCAATTTTTAAAAACCTAAAAAAAAAATTTAAGGCTTATCTATAGATGGAAATACTTTGTAAGTTTATTTATAGATGGTAGAGTATTTCAGCTTCAGAGACTTCCTTTTTATTTCTTTTGACCTATATTGAATACGGATGGTAATTTGTTTCACTGCTTGAAATTGTGGGTTTCAAAGTTATTTCTAACAAGTACCTACTCATTTTTCCAGATGAAGATAATTGGAAGTAGTTCTAAATTATTCCAAGAATGTGTTCTCAAATAACAAGTCTGTAATTATTAATACGTGGTCAGAATGGATTTATTTTGATTTCCTAAAGTGGAGGGAAAGTATCAAATCTGAGGGTAAGTGTATGGAGTATGGAGTTAAGCAGGTTGGTCCGGAGCCTGGTCCAGCCACTTAACCAGCTGTGTGACCTTAGACAAGTGATTAATTTCTTTAACTCTGGTTTTCTTGTTAATAAAATGGGAATAAATCATCATGTCTGTACCACAGTGTTGTTATGGGCACAGAATGAGATAAATGTGTGGTAAATGCCTAGCCCAATCACAAACATGATGAGTACTCAAAAGTTGTTGCATAATTTCAGGATATGTCATAAATTTTTAGATTAGAGTAACCTTGCCTCCTCAACTTTCTGTCTTTAATGAGTGTTTAAAATGGAAAAGCATTATCCTGATTTCCATTTTGAGGCTGTACAGACACTGATAATAGCATTGAATTATCTCATTATTTCTAGAGTTGACTTGGCTACTTAGGTGGGTGTCTCCTCCCTTCCTTACCTCTCAAATATACCCCTACGTAATTATAACATGAGTGAAGGCAAACTTTTCAGATAGAGAAGCAATTTATTTCCATTTTACTAGTCTTTTGTTGGATGCACAGAGTAGCAGTATCACTTGTTACTTTCTAATATATTAGAGACAGAGAAAGTTATGAGGTGTGCTGATATTGGCTATAGGGAACTTCTAATGTGTAGAGAATTGAAGTACTACTTTTTTAATCCTCATGTTTTCTGTCAGCATTTTGATCTGCATACAGTATTTCTTCTAACAGGTCAGGTGGTTGATAGTTTACTTTTATATTAACGTATCGTGTTGTCTCTCCATTTCTTCTTTTGTCCATCCTAACCTAAGAACTCTCTGAAGTAGGATGTTTTCATCACCCTCAAGTTCATGGGTCCTCAAGAGGTATGGATAAGCCTTCTTGACGTAAACTTGTTTTTTACTCTCCTAAAAGGTCTGTTGAGTTATATATCCCCCAAATCAGTGATACCTATGAGGTCATTTTTTAGTTTTTTATTAAAAAATTCTTAAATTTGTTTTTTTAATTGTAAGATTATTTTGCTTTTATTTCTCCCTTATGGATTTATTAGAGATCTTTATTCCTTCTTGATCATGCTCTACATTCATTATTGGTTGTCATTTTAAAATCTTTATTATTTTTCTCTGCCTTTCATTTTAATTTTAAAGACCCTTTATGGTATCAGCCAGTCTCTACTCAAACACATTTTCTGTTTTCTCAGTTTTCCCAAGATAGGTCCGTTGGTACAGAATTAGTTATTCTGATATCTGAAGTTATGGATGAGGCATACAGACCTGCACTCTTCAATATCAACCATTCACCTTTTTCTGTATTTCTTTCTCTTCCATTGTTCCAATATTTAGTTATAGTATATAAGGGAAAATATTATTTGTACACCTATATTTGTACACTTTTTTGGTGAGTCCTCAGAGATGCTACCCAGATTTCTTTCAGCAATATCATTTACAGCAAATGATTCAGAAGACAGAGTAAATGCTTGCTGGGGTTAATAAATCTTAGTTGGCTGCCTGTGTCATCCCAGGTATGAAATCCAGAAACAAATAAGCACACCAACTTTCAGGCCTATATTTGGCTGTCTCTATACTCACTAATAGGAACATACCAGCTGACTACAAGAAATTTCTTCTTATAACAATAAAGGTTTCTCTAAACTTGATGTTATTTGTGGTGCATTTTGCTGTTCTTCAGAGCATGAATTAATGATGCTTTTCCAGCAGATTTGACAAAACTCTATTTGGGAGAGAGCGTCAAGTTTGAAGTAGACATCAGAATTACCCATGGCATTGCTATATTTCATTCATTCACTCAAACATGTATTGAGCATCTGTTTTGTGTTAGGCACTCTTGTAGGCTCCAGAGATATATTTGTGAGCTAAACAAACTACCTCCTTCTGGTATTCTAGTAGAGTTAGATGAAAAATAAATTGCACATTAGAATATGGAAGGTGATCTGAGGCAAGAAGAGCAGGGTAAGGGAATGGGAAGTGTAGAATGAGGAGGGTGGTTGCAATTTAAAACAAGATGGTTAGAGTAGGCCTTGTTGGAGAGGTGACATTTGAACACAGATTTGAAGGAGATGAAGGTAAACGATATGAATATCCCAGGGACAAGTATCCTGTGTAGAGTACAAAGGCTTTTACTAATTGGAAACACAAAAACAAGTAGGAATGAAGAAAGCAGTTTCAAAATAGAGGAATCTTTAAAAATGTTTTTGCCACTAGGTATATATCTAAGAGAAATGAAAACATATGTTCAAACAAAAACTTGTATGTACATGTTCATAGCTATATTATTCCTAATAGCCAAAGTTAGAAACCACACTAGTGTCCATCAGTTGCTGAATGGTGGATAAAGAAAACTGAAATACCCAATCTGTAGAATATTTGGCAATGTGGCCAGTGTTGGCAAATCTCTAGTGATAGGAGGTAGATTAGTGGCTGTCAGGTATGAGCTGTAATGGGGAATGAATGCTAACAGGGTTTCTTATTGTGGTAATGAAAGTGTTGTAAAAATAGTGGTGATAGTTACATCACTCTGAACATACTGAACACCATCAGACTGTACACTTTTAAGAGAGTAAATTTGCTGGGTGTGGTGGCTCATGCCTGTAATCCTAGCACTGTGGGAGGCCAAGGCAGGAGGATTGCCCAAGCTATGGAGTTCAAGACCAGCCTGGGCAAGAGTAAGATGCCATCTCTACTAAAAATAGAAAAATTAGCCAGGCATTGTGGCACGTGCCTGCTACTCAAGTCCCGGCTACTCAGGAGGCTGAGGCAAGAGGATCATTTGAGATCAGGAGTTTGAGGTTGCAGTGAGCTGTGATGATGCCTCTACGTTCTACCTGGGGCAGCAGAGAGAGACCCTGTCTCAAAAAAAAAGGAGTGAATTTATGGTGTGTGAATTGTATCTCAAAAAGCTGTTTTAAAAATGTTTTTGAATGAAAATAGTTTTATTGTAATTATGTAAAGCATATTTGCTGATTCAAAAAAATTCACAGTATATAAAGGTGTATTGCAAGCTTAAGTAAACCGTAATTCCAGCCGTTCAGTTTGCATTACTGCATTATTGACACCTTGGTACATAACCAATATTTTTTACAGTGCATTTCTAATTATTAAGGCTAGGGAGAAATAGCCAAATCACAAAAGAAATAACCGTATTCATTTATAACTTTTTTTCTGCTTCATCCATGTTGAGAATTAACTTTTATTCAAAATGAAATAAATGACATAGGGTTTTCAAAATGTATCATGTCTTTCATTAGTAGCCAGTTCCAACAATTTATTCTGTAAAATTAGCTAAATTAAAATCTTTCATGAAACAAATGGATCTTGGATTTTATACACTTTTGGGTTACAGTCAACAAATATTGCACATAATGTGGTTTCACTGCATGTGACTGTTAGGGAGCTCGTTCCACATGCAATTCATCACACAAGTTTGACAGTCCTGATCTGTTCTATATCGTGTTCAACCAGAGGAGTCCACTAATCAAACTTACTCTCAATTTCTGTACTTACCTTGATATGTCCTGGAAACAAACCATTTGCAACTACACTTCGAGTACCATTGTTCTAGTATATTCATACAATAGAACATTATACAGCCTTAAATAATTTTCTGAATATTTAATTCTATAAGGAAAGGTTAATATTCTTTGAAAACAGGTTAAACGGTACAAATGACGGTCTCAGTTTTGTTTAAAAAGCACAAATTATTTTTCTAAATATAAGAAGAAAGGCTAGAATGATTATCTTTGTATACTAGGATGAAGAATCGTTTACGAACATTTTAGATTTCTTACTATGGACATGCATTACTTTCATAAGGAGAATTATTTTTAAATTGTCTTATTTACAGTAGGTCCCCTTTAAAGTGGCAGTGACAGCAGAATGGCTGGCACTTAGCTCAACAGATACCTTTTGGAATTGGTCTCACATTTGTCAAACATTTTTAGGTACCTATTGTGTGCCGAGGCATTGTTTGGTGCTGTGAGATTTAAAGATTCATTTTCTTTATGTGACATTTTTTGATTCTAGACACTAGGGATGTTGATAGAGGGCAATTCTTGTCCTCAAGAAACCCAGACCAGTGGGAGGAGAGATGGTTGAGCAGATAATCACAACATGGTGCTGAGAGTTGAACAGATCAGTCCCCATCTTTATAAACCTTGTGGTCTTATAAAGAATGTATGACAGGTTATGAAAGTTGAGAGAGATCATACTACTTTGGTATGGGAGATTCAGGAAAATTAAGAGTATGTTGTGTACTAAGTTCACCTATATTTTTATCTTCCAGGTTTGAGCACAACATGAACATAATTAGGGAAAATAAGGATCTGGCATGTTTCTACACAACAAAACATTCATGGAGGGGAAAGTGAGTATTCCTGATGATTTTACTTTTTTGTGCTTCTATCAAGAATCATTTAAAAAATTATTTTCTTTCAGTATCTTGAATAGTACTGCACAATTCAATAGTGTTGTTCAGCCCTTCTCTTCCAAAAACCATATGTGTATACTTTAGATGTAAATGCTACATTTGGAATAAATTACTGTTCTTTTTCTTTTTCTGACATTTCTAGTTTTCTATATCTCTCTTGGGAAAGAGTTTGGTAAGAATTAAAATTGACAGTTAAAAGGAAAGTAAACCACCCGCTTGGTTGCTGTCTGTAAACGATCAGGTTGTGCAGTAGTAGCAGATTGTTAGCTCTACAGGTTTCTTACTCAGAGACCAGCCTGTGTGTAATCAACACATTTTCATATCCATTTGACTGTCAGAGAAAATAATGCCATTTTAGTGAAGTTTGGGGCCTTTTTTTTAGGCCTGTGATGAAATTTAAAAATTGAGTTTGATCTTTTATTTTCTTTGGCTTCCCTAATCAGACCCAAGGTGTAAATGCTTTTGTTTCCTCTCTCTAAGATTGGCAGTAATTCTTACCCGTGTGATTATTGTAAGAATTAAATGAAGTGATATGAAATGTATGAACGCTTTTCAATTATGCCTTCATGCTGCGAGTATTCAGTGAATCGCACCTGTTGACCATTTCAAAAGAAGTTTAGTCTCTGACCTTTTGAGTAGTAATGAATAAAGTGAGTGTGTGACAGTTTGACAAATAGGTGACTACAAGACAAAACGTGACACATGCACAAAGCTAATAGCTTTTGTTCTTATTCTTGTCATTGTTTGGTTACTAGCGAGTGTGGTAACTTCTTAGGATGGTGCAACATCTGAACTCTGTAGTGTTTATGGTTTGCATTACCAAACTGACAATAATTTTGTAAGATTTGAGTGTTTGATTTTCTTGTCTTTTTATAGTAGTTCAGTTGGATGAACTCCTCCTAAATTAGAGGGCGTAATTGTTGCCCTTGTAGAAGACTTATCTCTAGTTTTTTTCCCTAGTTTCATTGAGCAAAGTCAGAGAGAAAAATGGCATATCCAGGGTAGTATGAGTCTTTTTAAAAGATTTTTTGAATCAGCTTTAAAGAAAATTGTATATTTTTTTCCTCAAGTGGTAGATTTCCTGGTCATCGTAATACAGCTTCTGTTTTTAGTAATGATTATGACATACTGATTCATTAATTCTAAAGAACAAACTTACTGTAGTACTTTTTGCTTTGTGAGCTTGTCAGTAACTTTGATCATCTGGAATTTTTTTTAATGTTCTTAGAGAGTAGTGACTAAGGCTTAAAATAGTCCTCTTTTTTTGCTGTTTTGGTAACAATTTGAAGCAGAACTATTTTTGTGCTCTTTAGCACAATTTCTTTCCTCCATTATTTATGCCTTGAAACTTTTTTGTTTTTATAACAACTTTAAGATATCGTTTATATGCCATAAAATTCACCCTTTTAAAGTATACAATTCAGTGGTTTTTAGTATATTTATAGGGTTGTCAACCATCACCTCTGTTTTAGAACCACATTTATCACCTCTCCCCAAAAAAACTTTCTCTTAGAACAGCTTACAAAATTATCTTATACTCCCCTGTTCTCCCTTTTCCCAGCATCTGGCAGGCACTAATCTACTTTCTGTCTCTGGATTTGCCTATTTGGAATATCTCAGATAAATGGAATGATAAAAATGTAGTCATTTGTGATTGGCTTCTTCCGCTTAGCATGTTTTCAAGTTTCATCAATGCTGTAGCATGTGTACCTGATTTCTTTTTATTGTCAATGTTCTGTTGTATGACTAAACCACATTTTGTCCATTCCTCCATTGATGGACATTTGTGTTTCTACTGTTTTACTATTATGAGTAATACTGCTATGAATGTTCATATACAAGCTTTTGGGTGCACCTATATTTCTAGTTCTCTTGAATATATAACCCTAAAAGAATTGGTGGGTTATATGGTAACTCTTCGTTTAACTTTGAGGAGTAGCCAAACTATTTTCCAAAGTGGCTGCAACATTTTACATTCCCACCATCAACATGCGAGGGTTCTAATTGCTCACATCCTTAACCAACACTTGTGTTGTCTATCTTTTTTTAGTTTAGCCATCCTAGTATGGATGTGAAGTGGTATCTCATTGTGGTTTTGATTTTCAGTTTCCTAATGACTAATAATGTTGAGTATCTTTTCATGTGTCATATGTATATATATTCTTTGATGAAATAGCTATTCAAATCATTTACTCGTAATTAGGCTGTCTTATTGTTGAGTTGTGAGTGTTCTTTATTCTGAATGAGTCCCTTGTCACTTATATTATTTGCAAGTATTTTCTCTAATTCTTCAGGTTCTTTTACTTTCTTTGTTTCTTACCTACCCCCCAGCCCCCAGCTGGAACCTTTATTATTTCAAAATAAGCATCCTATGTACTTTGAGATGGTTCATTAGTTATTTCTGGATTACTATAATAAATATTTGTCAAAAATAGCAGTCACCACAGTAATAATACAGACTTCTTTCCATTCATTAAATACTTCCAAAAGTAACTTTTCTGTATCAGAAAACTTATAAATGTCGTAAGAAAGTTAAGTAATGGTCAATGCAGGACAGAAGGAAAATTCTGCTAGGGGAAACTAATGAAGCATTTTCCCTGTTACACTTTCTTTCTTTTTTTTTTTTGAGACAGAGTCTCACTCTGTTGCCCAGGCTAGAGTGCTGTGGCATCAGCCTAGCTCATAGCAACCTCAAACTCCTATGCTAAAGCAATCCTTCTGCTTCAACCTCTTGAGTAGCTGGGACTACAGGCATGCGCCACCATGCCTGGCTAATTTTTGTATATATTTTTAGTTGTCCAGCTAATTTCTTTCTATTTTTAGTAGAGACCGGGTCTCCCTCTTGCTCAGGCTGGTCTTGAACTCCTGAGCTCAAAGGATCCACCCACTTCGACCTCCCAGAGTGCTAGGATTACAGGGTGAGCCACTGAGCTCAGCCCCTATTACACTTTCGATTGCTATATTTCATAAAGACAACTAATTTTGTTTTTTAGTGCTTAGTCTGAAAGGAAATGAAAGAAACCAATAGTCTTAGGAGAAAAACTGCTTTCATATTCCTAACTGTAAGCCACAAACAGGCTTTCCTATGAAGGCTTCAAAGCTTGAAGGGATGAGAAAAGTAAGCATGTATTCAGTTAGACATTTTAATAAATATGCAAAAAATACCTTAGCAATCATGAACATATTGTTTGTATGTTTGAAAAATCAATAAATTTCATGCTTTGAATGTTTTATTGTGACAATAGTTTTAAGGATATTTATTTTAGAAGATTCAAAAGTATAATAAAACTCACTCATATATAATTCCATAAGGGATTCTTCATATGCTTAACATTCTGGACTGTCCTAACAGTGAGAAGTCAAACATGACCATATCTACTTTATAAAGAGAGCACTTCGAAGCGACAGCAGGAGAATCCATCCCCTATGTCTTTTTTTTTTTTAATTTTAGCATATCATGGGGTACAAGATGTTTTGGTTACATAAATTGCTTTTGTACCATTTGAGTCAAAGCTATAAGTGCGCCCATCCCCCAGATAGTGTTCATTGTACCTGTGGGGTATGAATTTACCTATCTCCTCTGCCCCCCTCCCACCTGCTTGATTTCCAATGAATGTTATTTCCATATGTGCACATAAGTATTGATCGATTAGTTCCAGTTTAATGGTGAGTACATGTGGTGTCTGTTTTTCCATTCTTGTGATATTTCACTTAGAAGAATGGTCTCCAGTTCCATCCAGGTTAATACAAGAAGTATTGGATCACCGTTTTATATGACTGAGTAGTACTCCATGCACACACACACATACCACATTTTATTAATCCACTCATATATTGATGGGCACTTGGGTTGTTTCCACATCTCTGCAGTTGTGAATTGTGCTGCTATAAACATTCAAGTGCAGGTATCTTTTTTATAAAATGTCTTTTTTTCCTTTGGGTAAATACCGAATAGTGGGATTGCTGGATCAAATGGTAGTTCAACTTTTAGTTTTTTTTTTTTTTTCCTGTTCTTTTTTTTTTTTTATTGCAGCATATTATGGGGGTACAAATGTTAAGGTTATGTACATTGCCCTTGCTCCCCTCCCCCCCTCCAGTCAGAGCCTCATACTTTTAGTTCTTTGAGGTAACTCCACACTACTTTCAAGAGCCATTGATTCTTCATGATGGGATTCTTCACAACAGGGGAGGCCATGGTGAAAGCTAGATGGAAAATCCTGGAAGGTAGTGTCTAGAGACACACAAGCCTCGCAGCCAGCATAGTGGTATACCTAGTTTACCAAGCAGATCTGAAATGTGCCTCTGTGCACTCAGTCCCTCTTGCTCACTCAGGTTTTTTTACTTTCTTGATGGTATTCTTTGAAGCACAAAGTTTTTAATTTTGGTGAAATCCAATTTATCTATTTTTTCCTTTTGACACTTGTGCTTTTTGTGTCATATCTGAGAAACCATCACCTAATCCAAGCTCACAAAGATTTACTACTGAGTTTTCTTCTATGAGTTTTATAGCTTTAATTTTGAGCTTTGTATACAGTGTGAAGTAGGGATCCAAATTTATTCTTTTGCATGTGGATATCCAGTTGTCCCAGCATCATTTGTTGAAAAGACTGTTCTTTCCCAATTGAATTGTTTTGACACCCTTGTCAAAAATTAATTGGCCATAAATGTAAGACTTTTTTCCTGGACTCTTCTCTTCCATTGTTCTTGTATGCCTCGTCTTATGCCAATACCATATTGTCTTGATTACTGTAGCACTGTACTGTTTTGAAACTGGGAAGTGTGAGTCTCCAACTTTATTCTTTTTCAAGATTATTTTGGGTATTCCTGGTCTCTTTCATTTCCATAGGAATTTTAGTCAGTTCTCAATTTTACAAAAAAGGCAGCTATGATGAATTAGAGGCATTGCATTGAATCTGTGATGAATTAGAGGAGTATTGTCGTCTTAACAGTATTATGTCTTCTGATTTGTGGACATGTGATATTTCCACTTATTTAGATCTTTTTAAATTTCTTTTGACAATGTTTTGTTGTTTTCAATGTATACACCTCATATCTTTTAATTGTCCCTGAAAGAGTCTACATTTTCCCAGACAGTGGTAGTTATCATTTCATTAGGTCATGTATGCTATTATGTGGCACTGAACCTTTCGTTATACTTACCTGTTGTATATGGCCAGTTCTAATCTAGGTTTAAAGTACTCCTCAGCAGTGTGAATGTAAAAAATAAATGACCAACATTAAAAATTTTCTGTTGTCTCAGCATTGTTAATTGAACCTTCTCTCTAGAAAAGTGCCTATATACAACAAATTTTGCATGTGATTTGGGGATTTAGGGCCTCAGTTTTAAGAGATTCCATGTTGCTAACGTGGCCCTAACATTTCAGAAAGATGTTATTTGATAATGGCAGTAAAGATGAATACATATTTTTATTTCTCTTCGTAAGTCCAAATTAAAGATAACCTCTCCACATATTCCCCTTGAAGACATTTATGTGACTCGTTTCTGTTACCTTTGTAGTGGTTTTCATTATGCTTCCCTTTGTAGCTGCCATGTGCCTTATTAAAGCAGGTCTATTGACTATCACCATAGATGCTTTAGCTGGCAAAGTAGCTTTCCTTCTGTGCTTGTCATTTTTCCCGCTTGTAAAGTACATACATAATTTAATTATATGTTCTGGGAGGATCAAGAAGGGGGAGTAGATTTCAGGGAGAAAAAAACACTTTTCTTTCATGAAAGAACAAAATTTCCTTTTTGGCCTAAGCAGCCATTTCAGACAGGAAGGAAGGTGCAGATGTTTTAGTTAAAGCAGAAGTGCAGACTCGCTAAGGAAAACTTCAGTGTAAGGTTCAAAATATAGGTTCTTAATTTTTTTTTTTTTTGATGAATGTTACAAGTTAAATCTACCTTGGATCACTTTAATATTTGCATACATTCTTTATAGGAATGCTCTGAATTTAAGAGGAGCATTTTGGTGTCTGATCACAATATCTTTAACCTCGGTGCATTAGGATATATGGTGATAAGTCTATGAAATTTAATACCGGATGCTCACTGCAGTCATAGATAGTCTGTGTAATGACTAGACACAAAAAATTGAGAAGAATTGAGGGAAAGTGAAGCTGGTGAATTTCTAATACCCTTCTTATACATAGGGATAGAGTTCTACAAGAGAAGAGATACCCTTCTCTTTAGCTGCCTGACACACACACCTTACCAATTCTGATACCTCTAGGAATCTTGAGGGGTTTTTGTTCCTTACTTTATCCTAGCTCTTGACCCTGCCTGCATTGAAACCTCAGATGAGGTTGTCCTAAATTCTTTTTGTGTTTTCTTTGTATAACTCTTTGTGGCCATTATCAGGCAATCTGGGATTTGAACATCTTCCACTTAATTATGCAAATTGGATCACATCTCCTTTGTAGGAATCTTAGCTTTTAACACAACATTGTGTGTAAAATATAGGTCCGTCTGAGCTAGAAAAAATAGGGAATTTCCTCACATCCTTAAGTATTTAGTCCTTAAAATGCTACATTTCATGGGATGCCCTTTATTTCTTCTAAGAGCTTTTCTCATGAGAGTATTAGGACAGACATTTACAGAGTATGTCCTATCCATTCCTTCTTTCTCTTTATTGAGGAGTACTTTTGATATGAAGGAGCCCTCCTAGGTGAAACTGATCTTTCAAGTAGAGTTTTGCCACAATCAGAGTATCCTGGTGATACAGCCAGGTGAATGATCAGCTTTCCCATTAATTTTGTACTGTGTTTTAAATATGAATACTCTAAAGTAGTCATGGCTACTTAAAGCATAATGAAACTAATTATAATTTGTCAAGTTAATCTATTGGAATTTGGGGATTCCCCTCCCCCCGTTCTCCATTAATCAACTAGCAGAATAATAGCCATAAGGAGGCCATTGCAGTGACTCTCACCTATAATCCTAGCACTCTGGGAGGCGGAGGCGGAGGCGGGCGGAGACAGAGGCGGGAGGACCGTTTGAGCTCAGGAGTTTGAGACCAGCAAGAGCAAGACCCAGTCTCTACTAAAAATAGAAAAAGTTAGCTTGGCGTGGTGTTGCATGCCTGTAGTCCCAACTACCTTGAAGACTGAGGCAGGAGGATTGCTTGAGCCCAGGAATTTGAGGTTGCTGTGAGCTATGTGACTCCACTGCACTCTAGCTGGGGTGACAGAGTGAGACTCTGTCTCAAATAAAAAAAAAAAAAAGCCATAGGAATAGCTAACATTTATTGACTGTGCCAGGTATATAAGTGCTAAACATTATTTTTTTTAATTTTTACATTATGAAGTAAATACATAGTCATGCATTGCATAATATTTTGGTAAACGATGGGCTGCATATATGATGGTGGTCCCATATATTTCACACACAAATACTTACTATGTTACGGCTGCCTATAGTGTTCAGTGCAGTACATGCTATATAGGTTTATAGTCTAGGAGCAATAGGCTATACCAGAGGTGGGGAACCTGCAGCCTTAAGGCCACATATGGCCTACTAGGTCCTTAAGTGTGGCCTTTTGACTGAATTAAAATTTTACAGAACAAATCCTTTTATTTTTGTTTATCTTTTATATTTTTATTTTATTTTTAAAATGAACATATTTGAAATACCAAAGAATAAAATAAGTTTCAACAAAATAATCCTCCCAGATTGACTGGCACAATTAGAACATTAGTAAGCCATAAGGGCTAAATTGACACCTGCTATGCTCATGGTTTAGTTCTAACTTCACCTGTCTGACTGGCACCACTACCACACAAGGATGGTTGGCGAGAGTCTGTTGGGGCTGAGTATGTCAGTTTGTTATAGCTTTTGACAGCGGTGCACTGTGTTTCTGTCTGAAGTGGAATGTGAATAGTTGTACAGCTCGACAGTATTTTTTAATCCTGTCTGCTTAGCAGCCTGTCATGTCAAAAAAGACCAAGAGAACACTAAAGGAAGAAAACAGATTTTTTAATGAAGATTGAGAATTGCAATATTATCTTGTTTCCATTAAAATAAGTTGATTTTCTTGCTTTGTGATACTGCAGTATCAACACTAAAGAAATTCAGTACTCATCAGCATTATAACACTCATAAGAACCAGAAATATTTTAAATTAGAAGGAGAGGTATGAAAGTTGATATTGCAGAAATTAAAAGATGAAAAGCAAAAGCAAAGGCAGCTGTTTCAAGCAGCAATAAGACCTGACAATAATGCCACTGAAGCAACTTATAAAGTAGCTTATATACTCAGGAAAAAAGGGAAGCCATTCAGTGATGTAGAAATTGTGAAAGAATGCATTGTCAAAGTTGTAGGATCTTTCGAGGAGACCCATAACTGATTGGCAGCATGAATTAGCTTTCAATTTAATAGAACAACTTCATTCAATACTTCAAAAGGAAAATACATATTATTCAATCGTTTTGGATGAATCAACTGATACTACTGACTTGGCACAGGTTTTATACTTCATTTGGGTCATAAGAGAAGATTTTCTTTGCTGTGAAGAGTTACTCACTTTGGGCACTCTTGTGAACAGAACAGTGGGAGTAGATATCTTCAACAACTTTGAAGATAAATGTCATGAAGTTGGACTGAAGTTGGTAGATTTAGAGACTCTAAATTTTAGAGTTTACAGCTGGTGTGCCTTCATGACAGGAAAACATGAAGAATTTATTGCATAGATAAAGTATCAACAGACCCAGATGCTCTCATTTCTTTTCATTGTATCTTGCATCAGCAAAATCTCTGTGTTAAAACTATTATTTTACGTGACACTTTGCAACAAGTTTTACTATAAGTATTAACTATATTCATGCAAATGCAACACGGCATGGCCAGTTTCATAACATGCTAAAGTTGAAGGATGAGGTGGGTGTTCAGTGTGGATTTGTTGTATCATTCTAAAGTGCGTTGGCTATTGCAGGGACAGGTGTTGGCCAAATTTTATCTCTGCAAGAACCAATAGTTAAATTTTATGAAGAACAGCATCCGCAAATGTGAATTATTGAAAGAATATTTCTATAGAATGCAGAATTTTTGTGTGATATGTCAAATCAAAATGACTTAAATAACTTGAATATTTCTTTGCAAGGTAAAACTAAGTCTATGTATGATATGTGGCAAAAAAATTCAAGCATTTCAAAAAAGCTATCTTTTTTCAAAACACTTCTTCAAAAGGAAATTTCAGATGATCATTTTTCCCAGTTACCAAAGATCAGTGATGAACAGGATGATATATGTGAACCATTTGAAGAATATGCAGTCGTTATAGACCTATTAATTGGAGAATACAATGAAAGGTTCACTGACTTTGAGAATCATGATGTCACACTCAAATTAGCATTTCAGCCTCACCTAGTTCACCAAGGCACCTAAAGAACTATAGATGGAATTGATTGAGCTCTCAGTGGACGACGTTTTGAAGTCATTGTTTGATGCTAAGAAAGATCTAATTGAAATACGGAAAAATGCAGTAGAATCCTCAGGCCTTTGACAACATGCCCGAAGAAATGCTTTCTTGCTTTTCAACCACTTGCTGCAAATCTACATTGTTGTACCTAACCCAAATCAAGACATCCTTAAGGTTGCAAATGACTAATACTCATCTAGAGGATCAGCTGAAACTGTGCACTTCCATGATGCAACCAAATATTCAAATGCTTTCCAATAAAAAGCAGACACAACAAAGTCATTAAAAAGGTTAGTTACTTTTAAAGTTAACAAATAGTTTTCATTTTTTGAAATTATTAAGTACATAGTGGTTAGATTTTTACAAAATAATATTCATGGTTAAATATGTCTAACTGAAGTTTCTTGAATGTGGCCTTATTTGATTACAGCCATATTAATGCAACTTTCCAACATGAAAAGGCTTACCCTGGGCTATACCATGTATCCTAGATGTGTAGTAAGCTATACCACCTAGGTCTGTTGAAGTATACTCTATGATGGTCACAGAACAACAAAATCTGCTAATGATGCATTAAATGTAACAGTATATATTATCCACATCTTTCCAATGGGGAAACTGAAGCTTGAAGAGGTTAAGCAAGTTACCAGAGGACAGACACATAGCTAGTGAGTAGCCCAGGCAGTATTTGAGCCCAGGTAGTATGCCTCCAGATTTGGTGGGCTTAACCGTTAAGCTCTACTGCCTCCTGTAGCAGTGTTCACCATTGATCTCCTAACTCTTTGAGAAACCTTGTAGGTCAGTTATCCTTAATTTCATTATCAGATGGACTAAAATTCTAGTTCAAGTAACTGGGTTCTCAAGCTTCTAATAATAAAAGGAAAAATCCTAGGTTTTGTGAGAATCCTAAGGGCTTCGAGAAATTGGTGACCAAAACCTATCTTAAAATGGTTGAAGATTCCTAGGGTGTTCAGCCTAGGAAAAAGAATTCAAATTGAAGGTCTGACTGGCAGAAGAATTAGGTGTGCTTTGTGTGAATCTGGAAGGCAGAACTTGGACCAGAGGCTGAAATTTGTTGGGAAGTATATATTGGCTCAGTTCTGAGGAATAATTGTCAATATCTGCAGTACTCGGACATGAACAGAATTGCTTTTAGGGAAGATAAACAACTAAAACTAGCCAACCTTCCGTACAATATTATTAATATAAGAGTTTAAGCTCTATGTTATGTGGTCTAGACTGAGTAACATAAAAATTCTCTTCCAACTCTGATTAGATCTGTTTGACTTCTTTGAGGCCTATTTACAGACTGTCCACTGAAGGGAATGAGGATCTTGAACTTTCAGAATAATATACAAAGGTTTTCTCACTTCAAGAATTTGAGAACCATTATTTTATAGTAAATATAAACCTTTTCCCTAGTTTACAAAAATAAAGTAATGTTGAATTTTCTCTATTATGAAAATACTGAATGATGTGAATTTTCTGTGCAGATGATGATGTGATAGTGACCAATATTTTTGCAGTACCTCTGTTGACACTATTGTACATGCTGATTGATACAAGCTAGTTAAATACTCAAGTATGAAATTCACTTTCAGACAATGAGTGACAAGAATATTAGCTCTTACTGCTTTATTTCAGATGTCTGAATTAGATAGCTAAATAATAATAAAATGTTGGGAGGAAACTAAGTCTTTTAAGGACTGTTAATTCACTGCCATATCATTGAACCCGGCATAGCATTAGTTGTTCATTTAATATTGGGTCAACCCATGGTAATAGCTAATACAGTATTTGATCTATCATGTTAGGTTTTTTTTTCCTGTAAAAAAAAGGTGACCATATGAAAAAACATGTTATAAAAATTTGTTTAAAAGGAGAAAGCAACATTCATACGGACTGGAAAATTTAAGAATGATGTGACATTTTTATTTGCTGAAGTTAAAATAATACAGGAGTATTTGTTTTTAGTTTTTGAGACAGAGTCTTACTCTCTTGCCTGGGTTAGAGAGCCGTGGTGTCAGCCTAGCTCACAGCAACCTCAAACTCCTGGGCTCAAGTGATCCTTCTGCCTCAGTCTCATGGGTAGCTGGGACTACAGGCATGCGCCACCATGCCCGGCTAATTTTTTCTATTTTTAGTGGAGACAGGGTCTCGCTCTTGCTTAGGCTGGTCTCTAACTCCTGAGCTCAAGCAATCTTCCCGCCTCGGCCTCCCAGAGTGCAAGGAGTACAGGTGTGAGCCGCTGCTCCAGGCCAGGAGTACTTGTTTTAATGTAAACTAATATAAGTTTAGTCTATTAAAAAAACATAAGCACCACATCTCAAGTGCAAAACTTGATTACATCCCCCGCTTTTGTTTCATTGGTCTTCCTTTGCTATAAGATGCTCTTATCCTGGCACTATCATTAGCACATTTTTTTTTCTTGTTCTTTATCACCAATTACTATGGAAGTAAAATGCCCTATAGATAAAACAGTTGCCTCAAACACTTTTATGTCTTTTGTTTCCTGATTCTAAGCAGCATTATAGCTAATAGGTAGCATAAATTATGTCTTAATAAGCTATTATATTACAATAAATCTGTGAGTTATTAAAACTTAAGGAGTAGAAAAAATGCCTACTCCCTATAGGCATTTAATGATGTGTGTAAGTTTTTAGTTCCTAAGTAAAAAGAAAACAAGGGCAGTAGGTAAAGTCAATAATGAATATTAATTTTTCATTTCAGGGAAGAGGTACTTGCTTTAATATTTCTTCACATTATGTATATGATATCATTTGTCATAAATTCCTTATATATTCTATTTAGTCTTTCTTTTGAAATTTATTTTTATATGGCTTTATTTTTCTAATAACTTATTTTTAGTATGATTTTTAAGAATTAACCAACAAATTCATTTCAAACTCACAGAACAGCAAATTAAGTTATTATAATTTATAAATGGCAAATTGTTTTGCAGATAGTCAGTAAAATGAATTTTTTCTTCATAAAAATATGAACTTAGTCTTTTTCTGATGTTTAGTGGTTATGAATTTAAAAATGGGTATGAAATTAGTTGGTCTTTGACTTAACATTCTGCTTTAAAGGCAAGAGTAAACTAATAGGTCATAGATTTGAACACATGTTGACATATTATTGGGTAAATTGGTCTATTTAGCTATTTGACAAACAGAGCATCTACTATAATCAATGCTTGGCACTACGGTAGTAGTTAGAGTTTCAAAGATAAAGACAACGTGTGCCTGCCTAAATCCGTGAAATCTGTCTATTCTTTATGACTTAAGACACTGGTGACTTTGTAAAAGGTAGAGAAAAAAATCTTTTCATTGCGGGTGTTGTAACTAACATTCTATATGTGTGAGATGATTTAGAGATATTAATCTCTATCTAAATATCTTATCCATGGGGGCTTTTTAGGTAGTCTTTGGGAGTCTAGGACTGCTTATAAAAATGTTTTAAATAACCCAGAAGTATTTGCCCTATCCTTAAGAGGAAGTTCAGCAGCCATTCTAGAGAAGAGAGGCATGGGGGGTACTTACGGTAAAAGGGAAGGGAATTCTCTTAAGAATTGTTTTCTTATAGCTTTGTAGGAAGGGTTTAGAGCTCAGTTATTTATCTGCAAGAAATCTCTGAGTTTTGTTTTGTTTTTTGAGACAGAGTCTCACTCTGTTACCCAGACTAGAGTGCCGTGGCGTCAGCCTAGCTCACAGCAACCTCAACCTCCTGGGCTCAAGCAGTCCTCCTGCCTCAGCCTCCCGAGTAGCTGGGACTACAGGCATGCGCCACCATGCCCAGCTAACTTTTTCTATATATTTTTAATTGGCCAGTTAATTTCTTTCTATTTTTAGTAGAGATGGAGTCTCACGCTTGCTCAGGCTGGTTTCAAACTCCTGACCTTGAGCGATCCTCCCGCCTCGGCCTCCCGGAGTGCTAGAATTACAGGCATGATCCACCGTGCCTTGCCAAGAAATCTCTGAGTTTACTAGTCATGACAGTACTTTGGGTTTAATGTGCATAATAACTCCAAGATCCTTTCATTGAAGGATATAGAAGGTGCTCTTTCCAATATGATAGCTAATAGCCACATGTGGCTATTTAAGTTTAAAGTAATTAAATTTAAATCAAATGTAAAATTCACTTGCATTAGCCATATTTCAAGTGCTCAGTAGCTACATATGGCTCATTGTTAGACAGTGTATTCTAGAACATATGGCTCATTATTAGTGTATTCTAGAACATTACCATCATTTCAGAAAGTTCTTTTGGACTGTGCTGACCTAGATGACAGAATTAATGAGAAAGATGTTAGAAGGGGCTTAGGTGTCGTAGAGGAGATTGGTGTAGAATTGAAAAGGATATTTTCTTAACTGATCTTCAAAGACTGTGTGTGACAACAGCATTTGACATTTGAAACATTTCGGGTGTTTAATTCTTAGACTTTTTGCTCTCAGAATAAAATAAACAAGTTCTGTTGTTTTGTTTCAGGATTGTAAAGATTCTCATGTTTGACTCTGAAGATGATTCTGAAAAACAGAATTTGTGAATTCACAGTTGTATCCCACATTTGATTTCATTGTGCAGTCTTTTAAGTCAAATATTGATTCGAACAACCGTATCTCTTTGTTTGAGTTCCTGTTAAGTTTTGACTTTCAGCTATTCGGATAAATCCCTGTTTACTTCACCAATCCCCCAACCCTCACCTGACTTTAGAAAGAAGCAAATAAATGTGTTTGTTAGAAGGAAGTACATTCATTCTTTAGTTTCCCATTCCATTTTAGACATGTAAAATTAAGAAAAAAGTATTTATGATACACTTTTTAATGAATACATGGTAAAGACTAATAAAATCTGTAATTTTTTTTTTGCCCAAATGGAAATAACTTTGCCATTTTATTATATAATATGCTGATTAGAAAAAATGGATAACAGAAAAATAAAAATGTGAAAGATCTCTCTTGATCTTAATGGGAATACTTCTAGTGTGTTACCCTTGAGACTGATGATAGCTTTGGTTTAATGTGATATATGTCTTTTTAATATATTAGTTCAAAGGAGGAAAACATGATTCTGTCTATAGATGTCAAAAGGGCATTTGATGTAATTTAACAACTATTTTTGATAATTTAAAAGTTTTTAAAATACAAATGGATATCAATTATATTAATATCAATAGATTTTTAAAATATTGAACTCTGCCTAAAGTAAACCTTTTTCTTTGGTCATGGTATATTACTATTTTAATATACTACTTGATTTTCATTGCTAATATTTGTTTTAGAAATACGTTGGTATATTTTTTCTTATTGTGTTCTCTTACCAGATTTTAGTATGACTAAAAGAATTGAGAAACCGTCTTTACTCTGTTCTCTAAAACAACTAGGAAGCGTGGGAATCACCTGGTCTTCTAAAGTGTCTTCTCCCTTGAAATTGATCCTTGGGCTTTTTGAGGTGTAACTCTTTGCAGCTTTCTTAAATTCTCCTATATAGAGGTTGATTTATTCTTAGTTTGCAAGTTTACAAGCATAGAGTTATACACAGCATTTTTTTACTTCTTCTACTAGCTAATGTTTTATCCATTTTAATATTTTATTTCCAAAGACAACTCTTCAATTTAAATAAGTGTTTCTAATTTAATTTCCTCTTTTACCATTATGAATTCCTATCTCTTCTAAAGGATTACTGATATCCAAATGGTTTTTCCCTTTCAGATATGTTACTTTACGTAAAAGGAAGTAAAGTGAGAAGTGAAAATTGCTTGTTTGTGGTATAGGCTTCCTACTTCTATAAAATTGCACCACTTAGATGCAATAGGTAGTTGCTTAAGTAGAAATTTTTAAGATTCCAGGATATGGCTGTGACTGGCCAGTTGCAGGCCATAGCTTTTCCTTCCTTTCCATTTTGAAAGAATTAGTAATGTGCAGTGTCTTTTTTTAAAATAAAAAATTCCAAATCGGAAATTTGGAAAAATTTCTCGTTTGGAATTTTTTAACATCCGCTGCTGATCCTTTGCCATCTTAATTTATACTAACAATATAAGGTTGCTTGCTTAAGTCATCCTTTTCTATTAATATTTAGGAATCTTAATTGTTTACAGTAAAATTAATGATGGGTGGGTTTTAGCACAAATAACATTTTAGAACATTAAAAAATGTGAGTATATAAAACTAAGCTATATTTTAGTCACCATTAATTACCTAATGCATTTCTGTTTATAGAAATTTTCCTTTTGTGTTGATATTGTATATTTTCTTATAAAACATCTTTTTATTTGTTTAAAACTGAATTTAAGCATTTGTCTTCCTCTGTAGGTACAAGCGTGTTTTTTCAGTTGGAACCCATGCAATTACTACGTATAATCCCAATACCTTAGAAGTAACAAATCAGGTAATCATGTTAGAAACTGTTAGGCGTTTATACAAACTCCCTTTGAATTTCAAAAGCCAGGCTATGACCACTACCCGCTGTCCTGAAGTCAATACTTTTGATAGAAATGTCAAATCTGAAAGAGATTGATGTGCTTATATAATGCTCTGCACTCAGCACCAAAAATAAATAAATAAAGGGGAGGGGCGAGAATGGGCATATTTTTAGGCTGTTAAGAGTAAAACTTTTTGATATATTACCATTAGTTGTAGCTTTCTCTTTTATGTAAAATATGTTGTCTCTGATGACTAAAAGCCTTTAAAAGAATTTGTTATAGAATTGCTATAGCACATAACTTCTTGACCTCTATTTTGTAAAATTTTGCTCATTTAATCAGTGATTATGAAATTAAAGTAATAAAAATAAGTGCATTTTACTATATTATAGCAGCAGTTAAAAGAGTTCCTTTCTTTTTGTTAGTGGCCTTATGGAGACATTTGCGGCATCAGCCCTGTTGGAAAAGGACAAGGAACAGAGTTCAACCTCACATTTCGTAAAGGCAGTGGAAAAAAGTCAGAAACTTTAAAATTCTCTACAGAGCACAGAACAGAACTTCTTACAGAAGCATTGGTAAGAAAGCTTCCATGTTCATAAACTAAATTTCTCTTTTTCAAATGAAATAGTTATATTTAAGTACAGAAATTAATGTTCTCAGCCCCTGTACCCACTATGCTTTTTTTTTTTTATTGACTTTTAACTTGACACTGTAAAACTTTCACTTTTCTCTGACAGAAAGGCTGGAAAATCCTTTATATTTGATAGTTTATTAGTCTTTATAAAGCACATATATAGGACAAAGCATTATATGTTTATTTTGTCCTTCATAAAGTTCCATATTCTTTTTCTTGAATATTCTTAAACTATCACTTTAATAACAGTTGTTAATATCAAGGTTGTTACAAAGTTGAGAGTTTACTTGTTTTGGGTAGAAAGGGTCTTCCTTATCAGTCTGTCATCCTAAACTGTGGTTACGTTTTCTCTTTCAGAGATTTAGAACTGATTTTTCAGAGGGAAAAATCACAGGAAGGGTAAATATTTAACTTTTACTAATAAATGTATTTGTTTGTTCAAATGTTGACCCTTATTGTAGAAATCATTTTATAATCTGTGTGTTCCTTTTATGACAAAGCTAAAAGGAAACATCATTTGAATATCTCCTGACAGCATGTGATAGATGATGTAGTTTTACAGGAAATTCAAATAATTAGATTTAAGACTGTTAATGCTGGTAGATGACGAAGGATCATTCGGCAAAAACAAAAACAAAAAACACAACTGTGGAGCATTAAAAACAACACTGTAACCATTCAGATGGTCTTTATATAGTATTCTAAACAGTAATACCAGTAAGCATCATAGTGCTGTTAATAGTTGTTGGAACATGCAGTAAGTTGTTTGGCGTAGGAGTTTCTTATTTCAGAAGTATTGAAATTTTAAGAAGGTTTGAACATACTGAAGCTGTCTTATTTCATGTTTTTGCACTGGATCTGTCTGATACTGAAGCTTGGCTTGGTGCATTGACAGCTTTTGGGAAGTCATGGTAGCTTATTGGACTCTTCTTAACTTTCCCAGGCCTTCTCTAGTCATGTAACAGCAGCATTTAAACTAAATCAAAGATTTCTGGGGAGGAGAAATAGGAGTTTATGCTTTTTTCACTCTCTTGAAATACTGAATTTCTTTCCATGAGCATGTATTACTTTTATAATGGGGGAAAAATAATGCCTAAACTTACAGCACTGTTCAAAACCCTGGCTTCTGAAAAAAGGCAGGAACTGAATTCTAATATGCTGGCAGCACCATTCTCTTGTCTTTCTGAAGCCCTTATCCTTTCTGTGGATATTCTACTGCTTGTTTTAGCATTCCAGAAGCCTCACTAATTTCAACTCTAGCAATTGGCTGGTTGCCCTGGAGCCTTTTAAAATAGCTTAATGGCAACTGGCAAGCTGCTTGCTTCTTGTTCCTGATGAGCCACGGTCAAATTTCTGTAAATCATAACTGGGTGTGCTTATTTTAATTATTTTTGTTAGCAGGCAAGTTTTCTGTATACCTCATCTGTTTGGAACACAACTGCATTCAAAAGCATACTTGTAGATTTTGTTTATAAGCTTGCCTTTGTATATGTTTACTTCAGCCACTTAATGTTTTCAAAACTTTATAGTAGAAACAGTATCTCTAGAACATTGCCTAAAAGATAGTTCACCTAATTTTACATCAAGAGTAAGGGGCTAAAAGTGACATCTACACCTTCCTAAAAACTCCATATGCTCTGTTAGCTAAACAGCACTCAGATAAGTTGAACTTGGCTGTTACGGACCAGGCCTCAGAGCTCCAAACCCCTGCCCCTAACCCCGCCCCATCTGTGGAAAAATTGTCTTCCTTGAAATCTGTCCCTGGTGCCAAAAGTTGGAGACGGCTGCTCTAGAGCAACCAATTTATTTTTATCTTAAGAGTCGTGTAATTGACACTGTATTCATCTTCATATTGATTGGTAGAAAACTTTATGGTATTTGGGTGGGGGAAGGGATATTTATTACACATCCTGAAACTTTATTTTGTCTTTGCCTCATTTTTCCTTTATTTTAAATTTATTTTCTTCTGTATCACATCATTTTGCTTAGCAGCCTTGATTAAACTTTTTTTAAGAATAAAACTGGGTAGTAAATGGATATTGGCTACTCATTTCTGATACTCAGCTACTTGAATTTACAAAGAAACATTATCTAAGTGGAATTTTACTTGCTAATATGATCAAAACTTTTAAGGATGACGTCCCAATGGTGTGATTTGAAAAGCCTAAGGTCAAATTTAGGCTTCAGCTTTTTTTTTGTATGCAGAAATAAAATGTACATTAATATACTGAGGCAGCTCAGGTTGTTTAAATTGAATTTGAAACTTCCCTGAAATGTGACTTTTTGGTATCTAACTTGGATTAAAAGAATCCATCAATAAAAGTTGAAATCTTTTTCCTGATAAAATTCTTTCAAAACACATTTATATGTAGGATTTTTTTCTTTTTATATATTGAGTAGCTTAAAATTGCTTCACAAAAGTTGTAACCCAAAACCTTTGCTAATTAAAAAAGAACATATTGTCTTCAGTTAGAGTGAAAATTCTTAATTAAACAGACTCACCCAAATAGCTAAAATTAATAATATTTTTAACAATTTGGATAGTAGTTCTAAATATTTGTGATGTTTAGATTTTTAGTTGTTTTAGCAATGACTAGTACATTAAGTGTAACTTTTATAAACCTTAAAGGTAATACTGTTTCTCTCTCTAGAGATATAATTGCTATAAGCATCACTGGAGTGATACAAGAAAACCTGTAATTTTGGAAGTAACTCCTGGAGGTTTTGACCAAATTAATCCTGCAACCAACAGAGTACTCTGTTCCTATGACTATAGAAATATTGAAGGCTTTGTAGATCTCTCTGATTATCAAGGAGGCTTTTGTATACTTTATGGAGGATTTAGTAGATTGGTAAGTAGTGTTTTATAGAAGACATTTAAAAAGGGACATGACCATTTGAAAGAAAGGAAAGTTTTTACACTGCATTTTGAAATCATGTGAGTCCTTTGGGAGGAAGTATGGTATTAAGAGTTCAGGCTTTGGTATCTAATGTACCTAGGCTTGAAACCCACTTTACTACTCCCCAAAATGAGGGAAGTAATATGTATATAATTTACGTAAAATGCTTTACAGGGTGGATGGCTTAATGGTGTTCAATAAATCATGGTTACAGTTGTTATTTTCATTAGAATTATTGTCTTACCTAAAAGTTTCTAAGCTTTCTTTGAAAAAGTAATTTTAAATCTCTTATTTTTAGTCTTCTGTCCTTTGCCTAGCTATTTGTGATCTGAAATCTGAGTATTCATTGAAACTTTTGGAATTCATTACATATTTTTGTCTTGAAATTCTGAGTTATATATTAATTTAAGTAAATTGTGAGGTATAACAGAAACTACTTAAGATGCTGAGACACCCTGTTTGTTAATCATTAATAGGAGTTAAACTATAGATAATGATCATCTTTTTTTTTTTTTTTAAAGAAATGTTCTGCTTTTCTTAATAAAATTTAAACCTCACATCTCGAGGATGAGCAATAGAGAGAGTTTCCAAATGGAGAGGCTCAGTTGAATTTATTTACAAAATTCCTTTTTCTTGAGAATTTTGATTCCTGTAACTACCTAGTGTCTTGGGAATACTGCTCCAAGATTTAGTGTTTTGTAGAATATCCTTCTGTTTTGTAGTGTCTAGTGTTTTGTAGAATATTTTGTAAAATATCCTTCCCTGGGTTTCAGAGCCAAGGCAAACCTGAAACTGTTAGATACATAATAGGGTAGATAGCAGCAAGAGGGAAATAAAATGATGGAGAGCTGAGTAATCTGATGTACAAAATTTCCGATTTTGGGATTTGGAATGCTCATAATGCAAATATTCCAAAATTCGAAAAAATGAGAAATATGAAACACCTGTGGTCCCAAGCATTCTGGATAAGGGATACTCAACCTGTAGCAGTTCCTACTGTATCTTTACCTTTGTAAATACAGCCTTTGGTGGTGTTTTGTAACATCAGTAGGCCAGTGATTTATAAACGTTTAAACATTCTTCAACATGATCTTGCAAGGGAGCCCATTGTGTAAGACAGATTAAATCAGAGCTGCCTTTGTGGGAAAGAATCCTGCCCATGTGGTACCCACCACCCCCGATGGCTGGGCTGGGGTTCCTTAGGACCCATCCTAAGAAGCCCAAGCATGCTGTTTTGTTCAAGATGATAAGAACAGGACCCTGAGAAGTTAGGAGATAATTTCTGTTCAGTGAGTTATTTGCAATGCTCTGTATCCCAGATTTGTGATTTAATTTAGTAAGTCTTTCAACTACAATACATTGCTTATTTACCTCTGATAGGCTCTACTTCTTTTTTTTCTGTTATTGCTACTTTAATCTCTTTCTTACAAGTTGATTCAATATGGTTATATTTTAGTTGTTTCTACTCTGACTTTTTAAATTTTAAAATTTGTGCAGCATTTATTTGCATCAGAACAGAGAGAAGAGATTATCAAAAGTGCAATAGACCATGCTGGTAACTACATAGGTATTTCATTGCGGATCAGGAAAGAACCTTTAGAATTCGAGCAGTATTTGAATCTTCGCTTTGGAAAATACAGCACTGATGAATCCATCACGTCTTTAGCAGAGTTTGTAGTCCAAAAAATATCACCTCGACATTCGGTAAGACTCATATATTGAAAATAAAAATTTGTTCATATGATTGTCTTATTTTTTGAAATAACCGTTTAATATGTCTCAATTTTATTGTTTGAAGGAACCTGTAAAAAGAGTTCTAGCACTTACAGAAACATGTTTAGTAGAACGTGATCCAGCAACCTATAATATTGCAACATTGAAGCCTTTAGGAGAAGTAAGTTTCAGCATTATTAGCTTAAATGCAATTTTTTCCTGTTGATAAACTATAGTAATTTTTTGTTTTAATACTTACTCATGCCTAAGGAGTGTGAAACAGGTAGAATCTGTAATTAACATATTTATATTTATTGATCTTAGAACAATGAGTATTGCCAAACTTATTTTCAAAGTATATAAAGAATGGAACTTGTTATTCAGTAATCACATGAAAATTTGAGACTTTTAAGCAGCTTTTAAACTCTGGTGTTGTAAACAAGTCACATTTTTCAATAATGACTTTTGTAAACTAAATGCGTAGTTTTTATAATGAAATATCATAAAACTAAACATTTTTTGTTGAACTTATTTTTGTTTTCATTAGGTATTTGCATTGGTTTGTGACTCAGAGAATCCACAACTTTTTACCATTGAATTTATAAAAGGGCAAGTACGGAAATACTCTTCAACAGAAAGGTATATTTTTTTTATTCTTCAAGCTTTAGAGATTCTAACATATGCAAAGCAAAGTGCTCGCTTAACAAGGGAAACAAAGATTTATAATCTAGAACTTTAAAATTATTTAACTTGGGAAAAGATTATTTTATTGCATATTTAAAATGACTTTCATTTTTCATATTCCTAAATATCATAAAATGGTACTTTGATTTTAAATAAAATGATGAAAATAATGCATTTCTGTAACTAGTGTTTTTAAAGTATTTCAAAATAGCACCTTTTATTTCATTTAGCTATTTGGATAATAGCAAGTTGCTTTTATATAAATACACTTGAAGTTAGATATTTATACATTAATATATAAGCAATTTTCCAGTGGAGTATGCTTGCATATTTTTATATTACTGTGACTTAGGTCTTCCTCTGAAAACCTGTGAGCTGCTGTAACTCATAAGCTCTTACATGGTAAGCATGTATAATGCTGTTGCACTGTGAATGACTGGATCTCCCTTTATGTAGTAAGCCATTGTTGTGAGGTTGGCAATTCTTACATTCCAGGTAGTTCTTTCATGCTGCTCTAAATACAATGAAACTGAATCTGCTTTTTAAATTAGTCCAAACAGTTCTGGTACATTTTGCCACTTTGTATAATACAACCTTATTGAGATTTTTTTCACTTTGTATAGTATGAGCAGTAACTTTTTTTTTTTAACCTTAGAAAGCTTTCAATCTAAAATCAAGACTGAAATCTTAAGCAAAAGGTTATTTTTTTTTTTCCTGTCCTGAATTCAAGGAAAAAGAATATCTGAAATAACAGTACAGATGTTCTAATCAGAGGAAGGATCTCCACACTCAGTTTTTCAGGTGCTTTATGTAAATTATCTTGTTCAATCCTGAGGGTAGCCCTAGGAAGAAGGCACTGTTATTCCCAATAGTGCTTATACGTGGAAAATAAAGCAACTTCTTTGTGACTTTGGATTGAGAAAAGATTTCTTAGGTAAAATACTAAAAACAATTAAGGAAAAAAAGTGATTAATTAGACTTTATCAAAATTTAAAACTTTGACACCATTGAGAAATGACAAACCAAGGAGAAAATATTTGCAAAACATGTAGCCAATAAAGGACTCCTATCCAAAATATATAAAGAACTCTTACAACTCAGTGCTAAAAAGAAACCCCAAACAACCCAATAATAAGTGGGCAAAATATTCAAATAGACACCTCTGTAGAGATGTTTGAATACTAAATATGAAAGAATAGTCATTAAGGAAATGAAAATTATTACAGTTCCACCAAAATGGCAAATGTCTTTTTGATGTCAATTGTTGGCAAGGATGTGGAGGAACTGAAACTCTCATACATTGCTTGTATGTGAAAAGGTAAAATAATATAACCACTTTGAAAACAGTTGGATAATTTTATAAAAGATTAAACGTCTACTTATTATATAATGCAGCAATCCTGCTCCTAGATATTGAAATGAAAACAGAAAGACTTGTATGTGAATATTTATAACATTGTTAATAACAACCAAAAGCTATTATAGAAATAGTCCATACATACATCAGCTAGTAAACAGACTAAATGTTATATATCTATAAAATAGACTACTACTCAGCAGGAAAAAGTACTGAACTACTAATACAGGCAACAACTTAAATGAATCTCAAAAGCTCTTATGATAAGTAAAATAAATCATATTGTATGATTCTGTTTTTATGAAGTTTCTTTAAAGAGCTAAACAATAGAGACAGCACATTAGTGGTTGCCTGGGGCTGGGAGTTTTTTTTGCAAATGGGCACAAGCAAACTTTCTGGAGTGATGAAAGTATAACCAAACTGGATTATGATGATTGTTGATCATACAATTGTATAAATTTACTAAAAATTGTCAAACTAGGCTGGGCGTGGTGGCTGACGCCTGTAATCCCACCACTTTGGGAGGCCAAGGTGGGAGTATTGCTTGAGATCAGGAGTTCTAGACCAGCTTGAGCAAGAGCGAGACCCTGTCTATACAAAAAATAGAAAAATTAGCTGGGCGTGGTGGCATATGCCTTTAGTCCCAGTTATTTGGGAGGCTGAGGCAAAAGGCTCACTTGAGCCTAGGAGTTTGAGGTTGTAGTGAGGTATGGCGACACCACTGTACTTTAGACTGGGCAATAGAGCAAAACCCTCTTTCAAAAAAAAAAAATTTTTCAAACTTACGTTTGACAATTACGTTTTAATTGGGTAAATTTTGTGACTTGTGAGTTAGATCTGAATAAAGCTGTTAAAAATCTTAAAACAAAAACAGACAATAAACTATGATGTGTAAGTAATATATGCAGGGTCTTGTAGCAGCAAGGTGAAGAGCTGGTCTTAGAACTCTAGGCTCCTAAAGTCCTGCTCTTCACGGTTCCCTTCGTACCCACAGTGTATCCCTGAGCAGGTTACCTGCTAAAGGGCTTATGCTGTTTTCTGAATCAATATTTTTCTTAATTATCAATCCTAAAACCTTTTTACCTTTAATCTTGCTTAGAGATTCCTTATTAGCAAGTTTGCTGGATGGAGTAAGAGCCTCTGGTAACAGAGATGTTTGTGTAAAAATGACACCAACTCATAAAGGTCAGCGATGGGGTTTACTCAGCATGCCTGTTGATGAGGAAGTAGAGAGCCTTCATCTCAGGTTCTTAGCTACACCTCCAAGTAAGTATTGATTTAAATGTAATTGCATTTCCTTCCATCTGCTTAATAATAATTTAAAACTTAGGAATATACACTTATAAATCTTTTTGAACTTTTTTGTCTCCTTACAGATGGCAACTTTGCAGATGCTGTATTCAGGTTCAATGCTAATATTTCATATAGTGGCGTTCTACATGCAGTAACACAGGATGTAAGATAAATTGTATCATAATTTGTTCATTGTCATTAACTTTTTGTATAGAAACTTTTTTGAAATATTCTTCTTTTATCTAGGGTCTCTTCTCAGAAAACAAAGAAAAACTGATCAATAATGCCATAACAGCATTATTGTCCCAAGAGGGAGATGTTGTTGCTTCAAATGCAGAACTCGAGAGTCAGTTCCAGGCTGTGAGGAGGCTTGTAGCTTCCAAAGCTGGTTTTCTAGCCTTCACTCAGCTTCCAAAGTAAGTTGTCTTCTAAAACTTAACTTCTGTTAGAGAATTTGAATAACTCAGAATAGCGAAAAATGTACCATTTACCTCTTTACGTCTGACTAAACCTGATACCTTTTATATGATGAGATGGTAGCTTTTATTCATGAGAAATGGAAAAGGAAAGCAAGTGATGTTTCAAATGTGGGATTCAAAGTATGTAATTACTGCAGTAATGCAATGGAAACTTAAGATGACCCATTATGTTATATTTTAATAAATAATAACAAATGTCCTGATACTTCTTTTATATGTTTTTGTTCCAAAAGGTTTCGGGAGCGTCTAGGAGTGAAGGTCGTAAAAGCACTCAAGAGGAGCAACAATGGAGTAATCCATGCAGCAGTTGATATGCTTTGTGCCCTTATGTGTGTAAGTAGTATTTTTCTTAAGGAAACTGGTTTTTCTTAAAGTTAGCTGGTGGTTTTAATTTCTGCAAACCCAGATTTTCATTATATCAATGAAGTCCACATTTACTATATTTCCTAACTTGCTCCTATAACCCTTTATTCAAACAAACATTTGTTTAGCACATCCTGTATACCAGACAACGTGCTATGTGATAGAAATACAAAAATGTTAAGACAAATTCCTTCCTTCCTTCAAACTGCTGACAGTCTAGTAAGAGTGACATATAATATAAAGTAGTAGGGGCATGGGATCTTGAAAAACAGCACTTTATTTTTGTTTGGTGGTGAAGGGAAGATGAAAGATTCTCAGCCAATGTTTCTGGAAGACATTTGATTTGAATCTTAAAGGCCAGCCAAGTACCTTCCAGCTCTGGGAAGGCTTTCCTGGGACAGGGAATAGCATATACAAAGGCATGTTTGGGAAGCAGCAAATAATTAAATATGGTTGGAGCATAAGTTATGTATGGGGGGGTTATTAGGAGTTGCAGTTAGAGACATATACAGATAGTAATAAGCCTTCTGAATCAGACAAAGGCGCTAGATGTATAACTTTTTGTGAGAAACAACAAAGATTTTTCAATAAAGGAGCAGTAACATGGTCAGGTTTGAATTTTAGAAAGCCGCCCCAGTGGTATGTGAAGAATAGATTAGAGGTAAAGTTAGAGGCAGGTAGACCAAATTATTATGTAAGAAGTGATACGCTGAGCTAGGGTAGTCACAGGAGCGGGAAAAGGGGCACATTTGAAAGCTGCTTTAGCGGCAAAGATCTAACTTGGGGATGGCTTGTATGGACAGCTTGTTTTCAGTATAACTGTGAAGTTTCTGATTATCTCAATTTTGTTTATGTTATCTGGGACTTTTTCTACATAAAGTGTTTTGGGCAAGCTTAGTGGTATAGAGCAAACGTAAGTAATACTTGTGTGAAACCTTGCATTTATTCCCAAAAGTGAATTAAAGTTTATCAATTTTATTATTCTAAATAATAAAAAAAGATAACGATGATGTGAAGCAAACACATACATTAAATCCTCATTACATACTAGACATTGTCTATATATTTTACATCAATTATCTCATTTAAGCTTCATTAATGGACCTATTAGTTATAAGTATTGTTAGTCCTACTTTACAGCTGAGGAAAATGAGACTCAGAGAGGCAAAGTAACTTACCTTGCCTAATGTCTGCCAGTTATAGTCCATAGTAGAATTAGGATTTGAACTCTATTCCTAACCATTGTGCTGGAATGCTTTTTATGCCAGTTATCCCAACAGTCAAAAGAGAATCACCTGGAAACAAAGAAGTATTTGCTGCTAATTTTAGTACGTGCTTTTAAAAAGCTAAGTTTTACCATTTAAAATTTAAATTACAAAAATCTAGATGGGTGAATGTTGTTGCCTTTTAATAAAGGAGGTCTGTGACTTTTGAGAGAGTATCTTATAGGACAGTTAGTTGTTGGGCAAATTACTTATGCGGTCTGATCAACCCTGAGGGAAATCATTACTTTGCCTACTTGTCCTGTCATGAGTTTCCTTTTTGCCTTACACTTTAAAGGCTGTGGTTTTTAATGCTTTCATTGTGTAATGAATATTCCTTATAAATGACTTTTGTGTGATGCCAGCACATGGGACTGCTTATGAATTATCACTGTTTTTAATCAATAGCCCATGCACGATGACTATGACTTAAGACAAGAACAGCTAAACAAAGCTTCTCTTCTCTCTTCAAAGAAGTTTCTGGAAAACTTACTGGAGAAATTTAATTCCCATGTGGTAAGTTGTAAGTAAACTTGTCTTAATGGGTATTCTAGAAGTGCAGCATGGACGTTTTTTTTTTCCATTATAGCTGCCAACTTTGGTCAGTATTGGTCACAGTTCAGCTTGGTCAATAATAATAAAATATTTAGTCTTAGGACTATATCCGTTCATCTGGGAAGATTACCTTGCAAAGCCTTTAGATTTTTGCAATAATATTTCAGATTTTTGTTTTTTCTTTCTTTAAAAATGTCATTGTAAAAAAAGCTGTTCTAAAAATTAAGCCAAATCTTTTTTCCTCAGTCACTGGTAGCAGTTTTGGAGTTGGGCATTCTATAACATCTAGAAGTAAAATGAACAAAACCAGAGTTTTAGAAGTATTGTCAAAGATTGCCTTTTATACAAATAAACATTAACCTTAGTTATACACATCTGAGGAGTCTTGATGATTCTTTTGAAATTAGATTGAATTTTAATTATATTCCTTTTGAGGTATAATGGACGATGGATTCACTACATTAGCAAAGCAAGTACTATACTAAAGAGTCATCAAACTTTGAACCTCATGTTGAGACAGTAAAGTCAATATTTATGTCTGACATATAGAATAACAGAAAGGAAGATGTTGTTGGTATGTGTTAACTGAAGCTTCCTGTCTCTTAGTCTTTAAGGCAATTTGTCGCTTTGTTTCAGGATCATGGGACTGGTGCCCTAGTTATTAGTTCACTCTTGGACTTCCTTACCTTTGCCCTCTGTGCTCCATATAGTGAGACAACTGAAGGGCAGCAGTTTGATATGCTCTTAGAGATGGTAGCATCCAATGGAAGAACCCTCTTTAAACTCTTTCAGGTGAGAGCTTATATTTTTCTTAACAGATAACTAAGGGAACCTCTTTTGGGGCCAGTTTTTTTTTTTTTTTTTAAAGTAGTATGTGCATGCTTCTATAGTAATGTTGACAAATAAATATAGCCTAATACATTATCATATTAGGACATTTTAGCCTACAGATTTCTTGGTGTTTTATGTAGAGCCCTACTGTTTGACTCTCTTGCTCATCTTCCATCTTAGAAGTAGTGAAAACTGCATTTTTTTCTGTAGCAGGCCCAAAGTTCCCTTTTCTTTACAAATTTCCAAATAAGGTGAGCATTAGCAGAGCTCTTTATAAACACTGGAAAACATTGGTCATTTTATACAATACTGTAATATTTATTATGCACATATATGTATATGTGACATTTATATTTTTATTTTAGTATAATTACTGTTTGATATGTATCATTCAAATAAATATAAGTATTATTCAAATAACTATATGTTATTGAAATAAACACCAGCTGTTTCCTACTAAACGTAAACTCTTTAGGTTTACGTTACATAAAGCTATATTGTAAGAATACCTAAAATATTTAACCAAACTGTGATCTGACTTTGGGATGTATCCTTTACCAATTTTATGGCTTAAACCTTGCATAAAAACTGTACCTTCTTTAAGAACAACAGCTAAATGTGTCAAAACAGAATTCTTTTTTATTTAGTGGTACTTTTTTCTCCCCATTTTAAAGCATCCTTCCATGGCAATTATAAAGGGAGCTGGATTGGTTATGAAGGCAATAATAGAGGTGAGAGAATAATTTTGAAATTTTAAACTTATTTGAATATTAATTGGTTATTTTAATTGAAGCTGACAAAATTGCCTTTTGGTCTTTTATGGGAACCCAGACTTTCTGGGTAAGAAAAGTAACTTTAAATCTTACTTTAGAAATTAGTTTCAAATTCATTGTAGAATTATTGTAAAATATTGAGTTTGAGGTTTGTAAAATAAGAGTTTGAGGTTCTTGAATAAGTGGGGTTATAGAACAAATAAATCTTTCTGTTCCTACATTATTTGTTTCATTTAAAAGGATTAAAAGATAGTGTTCTTTCTCTCTTGCTCTTTGGGGTGTTGATAATGATGGTATTGAAATTTTGAGGTACTGAGATTACATAGAAATTATTAATGGAGTTAATACATAGCAAAGTGATGAAATAAGAATGACAACAAAAAGTTCCTCCTGCTAAAGTAAGTTTGTAATTAAGCTCTAGAGTTCAGGACATGATATAGCTGAACATAATCGTTTCTTCAAGAGAGTTGCTTTACCCTTCTATGTTTTTTAAAAGATAAGATAGTGCCTGTGAGTGTGAAATGTGGGTTGCAATGTTTACGGTGACATCACTCTAAATGGCTTTTGAATTCTTGTGTTCTTTTATTGTCATAGTAGCCATTTGGATAAAATACAAGAGTTCTCCTTTTTCCAAAAAAAAACTCAGCTGTTATGGCACATACATATAGCATACAACTAAATAATCACAGAATTAGTATGCCCTTAAGTAGCTATAAAAAATATGATATATAGGCATTGAACTGGTTGGACCATCAAAGTTCATTTGCATATTTATGTGTATACACAACTAAAGGCTAATTTTCCCCCTCTAGCTACTATGTTCTATGGTCAATTTTAGCTTCCAAAGTAAGTACCACATCTGGTTGGGTGTTGTGGCTAACTTCTATAATCCTAGCACTCTGGGAGGCCGAGGCGGGAGGATCACTTGAGGTCAGGAGTTCAAGACCAGCCCCGGCAAGAGCGAGACCCTGTCTCTACTAAAAATAGAAAGAAATTAGCTGGGCAGCTAAAAATAGAAACAAACGAATTAGTTAGGCATGGTGATGCATGCTTGTAGTCCCAGCTACTCAGGAGGCTGAGGCAAGAGGGTTGCTTGGGCTCAGGAGTTTGAGGTTGTTGTGAGCTAGGCTGACACCATGGCACTCTCTAGCCTGGGCAACAGAGTGAGACTGTCTCTAAAAAAAAAAAAAAAAGTACCACATCTTTCACTTTTACAGAGCTTGCAGTAACCAAGGACAATTAGGACCATGAGGCCAAATAAAAGTGTACTCCTGACCTTGATCCACCAATACATTGTCATTCATATAATGTACACCATTCATACATTACATGCAGATATAGTTACTGAGAGCTAATCAAAATGCCGACATTGGCTTCAGGTATAAACCACACATGTCAGATTCGTAGCTGGTGACTAGAGCTAATATCTGTGAGAAAGACTTTATTTATTTACACTGAAACCCTGGCTCATATCTTAAATTGTTTTTTTCTGATTGTAAAAGCAATATATGATTTTTGAAGAAAAATTGGAGTGTACAGAAAAAAATACAAGGAAGCAATAAAAATAAATTATCTGTATTTTTACCATCCAGAGATAACTTCTGTCAACATTTCAGTAAATTTCCTCTCAGACTGTATACTGTTCAAAATAATATATGTACGTTATGTACTATGTATATATTTGTGTACATACTATATAATTCATTTGGTATAATCATACTATTTAATATGTACTTGTAATTTTTTCTCTAACATTATGAGCATTTTTGCTTTTCTACAGGTTGTGTTAAATAATCACACCACTTACTCAGTTCATAGTCCTATGGATTACCTTTGATTGGTAGTTCTATTTATCTTACCGGTTGCAAAAGTGAGTCTATATAAGCAAAGGAACTATCCTTACATCACATCATCCTTTAAAAAAAATAAAGAATTGTGTTCACCATGAAAATGAATGTATTATTAATAAAGGCAAGTTAGGGTTTACAGATGCCTTTGGTAGGAATTACTCATTTCCCCGAGTCACTTCTCCCCTTTGTCGGCTGCTGTATACACAGGAATGAACCTAGTTTTAGTATTAAATTTAGCAAAGCATAATTCATAAGGTAAATTGATCTGATAACATTTAAATATTATTCCAAAGGCAGATAATATAATGTCTTAAAAATTATATGTACTGCTACTTACATATGTTATTTTTGGGTAATTGAAAGTTATATTTTTAATTTTTATTATATACTGAATAACTTATTTAAAGATATAAAATTAGTGTTTTAAAGTTTGAACAGCTTGTTCTAGATTGCTGCTTTAGGGATCATCTTACCCTTTTCCCAAAGGAAGGTGACAAAGAAATTGCTACAAAAATGCAGGAGCTTGCCTTAAGTGAAGGTGCCTTACCTCGACACTTGCATACTGCGATGTTTACAATAAGCTCAGATCAAAGGATGCTTACAAATAGGTAGGTTATTTAATTTAATTTGCTGTGGTAAATTAACTTTCTGTTTAGAGAATGAGTTTGTGGGTTCAGATATAACTGAATACATGTTTGGATTACACAAACACGCCATTTTCTTTTTATCCACCTAGTTCTTTTTTTGTGTAAAGATTATGCCCAAATGATCATTGTCCCTGACTGTCAATAACTCAGCAAAGGGAAAAACCAGTTTTTTCCCCATTGTCCTATTATCGGGCTCTGAACCCACAGTCATGGGACTGGAATATGGGGAAAAGTACATAGAAGCTTATGGAGCTAGCACAACATGCCCAGGCCTTTTCTCCTTGTATTTCCTGTGACCATCTGATATGCACATGACCCCATGTGAAAATCTGTCCTGGTTGACTTTTAAATATCTTCAGTCAGTTAGGTACTCTATTTTAAAAAGGAAAAAAAAAGAAAAAGAAAGAAAACTTTAAAATATATCCAGCAAACCTGAACTATACTTATTCTAAGTCTCTTGAGTTAAATGTTTCCCCTTTGGTGAATCATCTTTCTTCTAAAAATCATTCAAATATAAGAAAGCACATAAAATTATTCATTTACTTCGGGCTACATGAATTGCAGCCCTTTTAACCTTTCTTTGTGGTCCCTGATATGTGACTCTTTTAGCTATTCTAAGCATACCATATTATGACTCATTAGTAAAAACAATGAGTATCATAAATATTTCTTATATTTTTTGACTTTTTAAATAGCATAAGTTGATGACTTATGTTTATTTTGTTACAATACTGTAAATTTCTTCTTTGTCACCTTTGTCTAGGTATTGTGTGTAATGGTATGCTGCCTTGACGATGGTTTTCTACTGTTTATACTGTTACCAGAAGCTATCTGCATTCCTTACTTGTAAATGTTAGCCACAAATGTAGTTTTCTATTATTGCATAAGAGGATAAAAAGATATAACAGGAAGGATATTTCCTTAGTATTACCTTATTATCAATGCTAGACACCATTTTTCATTAAAATAGAGACTGTCTTACTCCTTTAAACCCCTGTGTTAGATGTTTGCTTGTTGTGTTCCTCTTTATTATAGTTAATCAGTTTACTGTGATCAATTAATGTATTTATCAGGGAAGCATTATAATTTAGAGAAAATTCCAAAATGTTAGTAATATTTGAAATACAGTATTAAAACAGAAAGCTGTTAATGTATAATAGAAATTCCACATTTCATTTGCATTGCTTTATCTTTTACAGATTGCTATTATAAAATGTTATGTCTTTTATTCCTGAGTAAAACCTTTTTAGGACTCACAGATATGATACCTACCAAATACCAGTGAATGAAATTAATATGTTAGGTTTCAAATAGGCATAGGAATGAATAGTATTATTAGTGTTCACTTTCTGGTGACAAAGTACAATTTGGGTTTTGCTATGAAACTTTGTTCTTCTGGTAGGTAGTATATACAAAACATATCTCTGTAGGTCATTATTTGGTTATTTCCCTATTAGGTTTTATGACCATTCTTATAGCAAATGATAACTGAATCCCTACCAAAGCACAAAAGGGTCAATGGTGAGTTAAATAGACTTCCTGCTCATGAGGAGCTTCCAGTTTAGGAGACAGATGTTGTCATGGGAGTTAAGATTAATAGATTTATCATGGATCTTGGATTTTCACTCCAAACCAAAGTTTGCTTTTAGCTTTTAAGTGGGATGAGTAGAATAATTTGTGTTAAGTGGTTTAGGTCTTTGTCTAAACTCCAAAACTAAAAATATTTTCTACCTCTCACCTTGCCTAAAAGCTATATTAGAACATAGTTGTTGACTTTTTCTTGTGCTGAGAATTTCAAAGAATACCAGAATGGTATAGTCACTATCACTATATCAAGGCTTATTATACAAACTGGGCCATCAAGTCTAATTTTTGAAAAAGAAAATTTTAAATGAGGTAAGAACCTACTTCTTCATGTTCAGGATCATTGAAAATTAGAGTATTCATCAAGGAAGTATTTTAATTTAGAGAAAATTCCAAAATGTTATGAGTATTTGAATTAGTGTCTCAGACACCTCTCCACATGAAAATGTTAATTTTTAAATTATTTTTAGATCAGAATGATTTTGTACTGTAGCCGTATTTCTTATAATTATGATATTTTGTTCTTAAAAATTCCTTTCTATTCTAGCTGAGATAAAGCAGCAAACCTTTTTCAACGTCTGCTTTTTTCAGACAGCTAAGTAGACATTTAGTGGGACTCTGGACAGCTGATAATGCAACTGCTACAAACTTGTTGAAACGCATTTTGGTAAGTCATTTGAGAAACTGAAATTACGTACTGTCCAATAAAATGTCACTGAGTAAGTTATCTATACTGTTAAAGGATTTTGTTTGGTTTTAAATGAAAAGGTATTTATTATAGGAGTTACCATATTGTAAGTGTTAATATCTAAATCATAGTATTGATTTATTTGGGTTTTTAACGCTAGCTTTTCTTTTGTGCAGTTATTTTGAAAATGGATTTTGTGTTTTGTTTTCAATTTGTTGTCTTTAGCCTCCAGGCTTGCTGGCATACTTGGACAGCTCAGATCCAGTTCCTGAGAAGGATGCTGATCGGATGCATGTTAGAGATAATGTCAAAATAGCAATGGTAAATATGATTGTCCTAAGTGTCTTTTCAGGATTAAGAGTACCATTATTATATACTCTTCTCTGAAACACACTAAAAATTTTAGAAGTAAGCAAAGAATTCACTGCTTTGAGTAGTGATACTCATTAATAATTGTTATTTGCAGCTTTCTTGAGGTAAAATTTATATCCCATAAAATTCACTTGTTTTACGTGCACAGTCGATAATTTTTAGTGTATTTACAGAGTTGTGCAACTATCACCACTATCTAATTTTATGAATGAGGTAATTTAATTGTATGTTTTGTTTCTCTAACTCAGTTTATTGGCACATTCAGAAATAGATTTTTTTAAAATTTCAAGTATGTAATGTAATATTTTGCATATAGTATGAGATTGATAAATGTTGTTGGTGAAAAGGGCCAAGAATGTATAAAGTTACTTAGGTAAGACTTTTTTTTCTTATAAGATCTATGTTAATTATTAGGGTTAGGCTGTCCCTGGGAAAATACTTAAACATCTTGCATGATACACTGTTACAATAATTTCTTATATGTGTTCTTTTCCTGTCCTTACTCTTTCTCTATATATACCCGTTTCCTACTTGCATCTTGCCACCCCTCAAAAAGGAATCATCTTGAAACCTAAGTCGAAAAGTTAAAATTTCTTAAGAAGTATAATTTAGTATAGAAATTTTCACTGTTTCTTCACTGAACCCTAACATCCAGTATTTATTTTATGATGTAAAATAGATAGTATGAATCAGTATTACATAGTTTTAAAATCAATTTGCAAACAGGTATGTAATGGATTTCAACATTATTTTATAGGATCAGTATGGAAAATTTAATAAAGTTCCAGAGTGGCAAAGACTAGCTGGAAAAGCTGCTAAAGAAGTTGAAAAATTTGCCAAAGAAAAAGTGGATCTTGTGTTAATGCACTGGAGGGATAGGATGGGCATTGCTCAAAAAGAGGTAAAAATAAAATCTCCTTGCAAACTTCTAGCACTTCTGTTTGTCCTAGGTCTACTTTTGTTGCTGCTGTTCATGGAGATGTTATTCAGATACTTCTCACTGAATATCTGCAGCTTAAAAATGAATGTTACCTAATTCTGATTCATATCTTTATATACATTTCTCTTAATTCATAGTTTTATGAATTGTTAGGTTGTTGTTTAGGTATTTGATACAGAATTCCACTCTTAATTTTTCTTCCATAAATTCCAGTTTTTATATTTTTTTATACATATGTGTTTACTTCCTTCCCTTTTTTTCTAGACTTTTCTTTGTACCTATAAAAATAAAGGTGCTCTTTTTTTTTTTTTTGAGACAGAGTCTCACTCTGCTGCCCGGGCTAGAGTGAGTGCCGTGGCGTCAGCCTAGCTCACAGCAACCTCAAACTCCTGGGGCTGAAGTGATCCTTCTGCCTCAGCCTCCCAAGTAGCTGGGACTACAGGCGTGTGCCACCATGCCCGGCCAATTTTTTCTATATATATTTAGTTGGCCAATTAATTTCTTTCTATTATTAGTAGAGACGGGGTCTCGCTCTTGCTCAGGCTGGTTTCGAACTCCTGACCTTGAGCGATCCGCCCGCCTCGGCCTCCCAGAGTGCTAGGATTACAGGCGTGAGCCACCGC